>JAQZBX010000851.1:0-94731 GCA_029593785.1 Cabassous unicinctus
GCCACTCAGGACAACCCCCAAGTCCCAAAAAAGCCCCTGTATTGGGATGCCCCCACATTTTTTGTACTTGTTACCACTTATATTTTTGTACATTGTACATCCAAAACCAAAAATGCGTTATCACTTATTATGCATTTGCATTTTTTACCTGTAAGAAGTAAGCTTTGAAGTTACATACCAATCAATACACTACAATAATACTGGCATTTATAATTACCCAATCAGTTACCTTTACCACAGGTCTTAATTTCTTTATGCCTCTTTGAACCACTGTCTAGTGTCTTTTCCTTTCATTTTGAAGAATTCCTATTATCATTGTTTATCGGGTGATGAACACCCTCAGCTTTTGTTTAACTGAGAATATCTTATTCTTTCCCTCATTTTTAAATTACTTTTTATTAATTTTATATCAATGTTATAAATTATTCAGTTCAAAATCAAGATAATAACTACAATAACAATAAATCCACTTTAGTAAGTGGTTACCCTCCCCCCTTATTTTTGTTCATTTCTCAAGCTTGAGGGTTATGGCACAATGTCTACTCAGGCTGAGAAGGGACATAGATGTTATCAGGTACAGGAATAAAATTGTTTTGCTTGCAAGTAAATCCTCCTTGCTTTTAGGATGGGACTGGTCCATCATCATCATTTGTTAGTGTCCAGGGCAGGCCCAAAGAATTGGAGATCTACCAACCAGACCAATCACTGACTTTATTCTCATTTAAAATGAAATGGCAAACTGTCTCTCCACATCATTCCAGCCAACCTGTCAACATGGTGGACCACAGTCTACCGGATGTATGACCTAAAATCACAAAGGAACCACTCTATAGGCAAGTATGATCTATTTCATTGAATGTGGGAGACATTTTTTGAAGGCCAAAGGATCCCAACAGTATGATAGACTCCACTGAATGTGGGAGAAATTTTTTGAAGGTCAAGGTTTCCCAATAGAGAGTATCCCAATCTTGGGGGAGAAATTCTATCTCTATATTAAAAACATAGGGAGTGGATGTGGCTCAAGTGATTGGGCTCCTGCCTCCCACATGGGAAGTCCCAGGTTTGGTTCCCAGTACCTCCTGAAAAAACAAAAAGCAAAACAAGCAAAACAAATGAAAAAAAAAAAAAAATACAACTCCAGGAAGCCAATGTGGCTCAGTGGTTGAGCACTAGCTTCCCACATATGAGGTCCCCAGTTCAATTCCTAGCCTCTGGTACCTCAAAAAACAAAACAAAAACAGTTGTGTCCTATCTGGGAGAGATTCCCAATGACTTTTATAACCAAATATTGTGGTTTGTTTCACGGGGACTGTTTCAACATAAGATAGACAATGCAACAGTGATTGCCTTCCAGAACTGCAGAGTGCTGGACATTCTGACACAAGCTGATGATACATTTGCTATGCTATGGGAAAAATGCTGCTTTTACATAAATGACTCTAGATATGTTGTGCATAACATAGATGATTTAAAAAATGCAGTTAAAGTCCTCCACAAAATTGGAGAAATACAGCCCTTCAACCTAATCAGCTACTTTGGACTAAGCAATGGGTGAGATAGCTGGTTGCAATCCATCTTCTCCCGGGTATGGCTCAGTGTTATTCATATTTTTAATACAGAGGGAGAAGTTCAAGTAGGCCTGATCACCATAATGGGATTATGACATTAGATGTCCTCCTCAAAATTCACTTAAAGATTTTAGGAAAATGGTACTCAAAAGTGACATCTATCACAGTTGGGTACCATTACCCAGACATACAGCTTACCATCCAAAATGGATGATAAGTATATCAAAATATTTTGTTTGTCTAGGGGTCCCAAGAAAAGTCAAGAGGTAGACTCTGGCAGGGGTCAGTCCTAGTGTGGCTTACAGCCTTTCTCTGGGGACCACAAACACAGCATGTGCTCAAGACCAGATGTGTCCACCTGGTAGGATAAAACACAAACCCCTAGTAGATTAGATTTCTACCAGGATATTCCTTCTCCAAATTTCCTGAGCATCTGTAAACATTCACTGGAAACAGTGTGCTTTTGGTGGGCATGTTTTATGACATACTATTCGTATTCTGGTGATATATCTGTCCCTTGTTGGAAGGGAGTGGCTTTCCTTCACTCAGGCAACTCATGAACATAAGAGAAGCATGCTGCACATAAAACATTTGCCTGCCTCAGTCACTGATTGAAACCTACTGGCTATGGAAAACCAATGTCCACTAGTGAAGCTGACCTTTATCTGTCTCTTCTCTATGTGAACAAAACATCTTTCCACCAGAGCCTATGTGATCTGTGCTTTGGCTGGCAATCCTGACACCTATATTTGAGTGCCTTGAAATTTCTTTTGGTGTCTTTTGTTTTGGCTGACAAACTTCTAGAAGGAAAGATAGTAAAGCAACTTCAAGACATGTCTAAGCTGTTGTATCTTAGACTTACACTGAAAGCATGAGTTACATTCAAAGAGTAAGTGAATGGATCATCAAAATTAAAAGCTTTAACTCAACAAAGGATATCAAAAGAAAAGTAAAATCTCAACCTAATAATGGGAGAAAATATTTGGATACCAAATGTCCAGTAAAAGTTTAATTTCCAGAATAGATAAAGAAATCCCAGAACACAAAAATAAAAAGACAACTCAATTTCAAAAAAATGGGCAAAGGACTTGAATCAAAATTTCTTCAAAATAGATATATAAATGGCCAAAAAGTACATGAAAAGTTGCTCATCATAAGCCTTGATGATGCCTTGATTTTGACATTTTCCCAGCTTCAAAACTGTAAGTGAATAAATTCTCTTTGTTTAAGCCAACCCACTTCATGGTATTTGCTTGAAGAGTCTAGGAAACTAAAACAGACTTTGGTACCAGGTAAGTGGGGTGCTGTTATTGCAAACAACAAAAAGGTGGGAGCTGCTTTGAAATAGGATAAATGTAGAGAGGCTGGAAGGATTGTGTGGTGATTTATAGAAGGGGCCTAGTTTTCTCGAAAGGAAATATGGATACTAAAGTTAATTCTGATGAGGCTTAGAAGAACATGCTGACTTTGTTATTAGAAAGTGGAAGAAAGTCAATCTTTGTTTTAAAGTGACAGAGAATTTGGAAAAATTGAGTTCTGATGTTGGATAGAAGGTGAAATTTTAGAGTGATGAAATTTGACATTTAGCTGAGTTGATTTCCTAGCTAAATGTGGAAAATGCAACCTGGTTTCTCATTACTGTTTATAGTAAAATGTGAGAGGAAAGGGATATGCTGAGAACTGAATTCCTGGGCACAAAGAAACCAGAAACTGATGGTTTGGAAAATTCTGAACTTCTAAAAAGCAAGTCCCCAGAGACTAGGGCTCCTCATGAGTGTTTACCTGAAAATTAATCTGTTCAGCCATTTCATTGCAACTTAGATTTGGAGATGCAGTTCTCAGGAATGATCTGTGGAAAGTTCTTTAGTCTGATGGTTTAGATCACTGTGTACAACCTGCAAACCAAATATTTTCGTCATATCTGTATGAATGGAACCCCTGCCAACCTGAATTAAAGGCAAAAGAAAAAATAAAGATTAAAGGAAAAATCAAGCACAGAGCAATGGAAGCTGAGGTCTGGAGTGAAGACCTATTAATGGGCCTACAGATTAGGCCTACACGTATGTGTCGAAAGTGTGAATTTGCGACAGTGCTTGGAAAAGGCAGACCTTCCACCCATTGATCAGGAAGACTGCTGTCACTCTAGTCTTCAGAGAGTCTGGAACATATACCCCAGGGATTGCAGAGAGTCTGGATACCACCTCAATAATTGAGAGAGCTGAGTCTGTGCCCTAGGGATTGTGAAGAGCCTGGCCACCATGCCAGTGTTCTGAAAGTGTTGAACCTGTGTCCTGGGGAGTGAAGAGATTCTGGCTGTCATCACAATGCTTGGAGAGGGTGGAACCTCACACCAGTGTTCAGGGAGATCCATACTCCTCGCAAGTTTTGGAAAGGGTGGGGCTGCAACTCCATCAGCTCCAGAGGACAAAATGTCATTTTATAGATGACTCTCAGATCTTGAAATCTAAGGAAGTATGTCTTGTTAGGTTTTGGAATGGTTTGGGACATGTGACCCTTGTATACATTCCAGTTTTTCCCTATGGGAATGTGAATGTTTATACTATGCCTGTCGTTCCATTGTATATTGGAAGCAGACGAATTGTTCTCTAGGTTTCACAGATGCACAGAGGGGAATTACATTCTAGAACAGACCACACCAAAAAGTGATTTTGATGAAATTTGTATTAAGCATTGCTTCTGAAATGATATAATGCTTTTCAGATATTGTGAAGGAATGACTGTATTAGAAATGTAGAAAGAACATATCTTTTTGGAGTCTGGAAGATAGAGTGTGGTTCTTTGAAGCTATATTTACCTCAGAGAACCATGTTCTTAAATCTAACCCATTCCTGTCGGTGTAAACCCATTTTAAGTAAGACCTTTCCATAAGGCTACTTCAGTTAAGGTATGACCCACCTTATTCAGGATAGGTCTTAATCCTAGTACTGGAGTCCTTTATAAATGGAATGAATACAGAGAGAGAGAAAACACCATGGAAGAAGAAGCTGAAATTACCAAAACCTGGAAGAGAAGGGAATGACTAGCAGAAACTGCCATGTGCCTTGTCATGTGACAGAGGAGCCAGGATTGCCAGCAGCCAGCCCAAGAATGTTGGTCTTCATGAAGAAAACATTGCATTGCTAATATCTTGATTAGGACATTTTCCTAGCCTCAAAACTGTAAGCTAATAAATTTCCTTTGTTTAAGCCATTCCATTCTATGGTATTTGCTGGAGCAGCCTAGGAAATTAAAAGAACATACAAAATAATGCTATTCATCCATAGAAAAAGATTGAATTTCTGCAACAATATGGATGGATCTTGAAGACATAGTATTGTATGAAGTAAGGCAGCCATTTAAAGGCAAATATTGATCACCAATATTAGATTACTAGAATAAGAAATTTTATAGGCTCTGAAGCTAGAATACAGTTTCCAAGTGCTGTAGTGGGTACAGGGAATGGGGAATTAATGCTTATTTGGTACAGATTTCCATTTTGTTGATGGGAAAGTTTTGATTATGGATGGTAGTGATGATAGCACTACACTGTGAGTCTAATTAAAATTGAATTAAGTATATGAATATGAGCAAAGGGGGAAATTTTACATTTTTTTATGTAACCTGAATAAAAATTTTAAAATCCTGTAGGACTTTACAATGCAAAAAGTGCAATCTCAGGTAATAAACTGTGGACTATAATTAACAGCACAATTATAATATTTTTTTCAACAAATATAACAAAGATACACTTATGCAAAGTTTTAATAATTATGGGATTTACAACTTTGCATGTCTGCATGATTTTTCTGTAAACTTACAAACTTTCTAATAAAAAATATTGAAGAAAGAATATATCACAGCCAGAGTAAAGCTTAATGATGAAGGAAGCTCATAAAATTTATATAAAAACTGTGGAATTTTAACATACACAGAAATCAGTTCTCACTCCCATCTCAGCAGCAACCATGTGGATTGGTGGCCCACCTTCCTAGTGTATTGAAAACAAATGCACCATTATCTTACTAAAATGTGGGTATGTTTCTTGACTTCTCTGGTGGTTATCTGAGGAATTGACTTTTTTGATTGCCTTCATCAATAATATCTTGGAAATGTCTCAATCCTGGAAGTAATTGCCAGTTGGCTTTCTTAAAGAAATAAAGGCAAATATAGTGTCTGCAGCTGCCTGAAACAATTAATGACAGTTGGGGAAAGCAGGAGAGACTTAAAAATCTTATATATAAGAGGCTATGGAAGTATATACATTGGGAAATAAAGTATTTGGAAAGCTTCCTGTATAAGAGGTAATCTAGAAGTCCACATGCATCTTCTGAGATAGTGCGTGCTGAGAAAGATCCTGAGAAGACTCTAAGCTTTTATCATTGCCTGATGTTTAGACTTTTTGCAATCAGGAAGTCAAGTATACGCACAATTGTAAAGAGCTTGACTAAGCATTCAAGAAGTGCCCTAATACAAAACGTGGAATGGAACCACACATTATTTTTGCTACAAGCATGTAAGCAAATCATTGTCAAATCACTAGCAAACCACAAAGTTAATAAATAAAGATGTCAGGGACCACATACATCTAAGAATATAGTCTTTGTAAAAAAATTAGAAAGGTCAATAAAAAACAACTACACCCACATGCAGCAAGAGCAAGCCCTGCAGAGAGGAAAGAGCCTGTTTCCAAAGACACCACATTATAATATTCAAAATATCTAGATAGAGAAGAACAAAGAATCATGAGGAATCCTACATGCTGATATACCTAAAGAAAGATTTAAAAACAGCTGTTTTATACGTGTTCAAAGAGCAAAGTGAAACCATAAAGATTGAAAGATAACTAGGAGTATGAAGACTCACACAAAGGGAGATAAGAGTAGAGATAGAAATAATAATAATAATAAAAACATATCTAAATAGAAATTCTGTAATTGATAGTATAAAACTGCCAAGAAAACTTCTCAAGAAAGATTCAACAGATGATTTCAGGAAGTAGAATGAAGCATTGGACTTAAAAATGGCCCATTGGGATTATCCAGCCTGAGGAGTAGAAAGTAAAAAAATAACAGGACCTAAGAGATTCTGGGAAATTTTAAAGTGTCCCAAAATTTGCCTAATGGGAATTGGAGACAGAGAGAGAGAGAGAAAGAGAGATAGAGGGAGAGAGAGAAGAGAGAGAATAGAACAGAAATAATATTTGAGGAAACAATGGACAAAATCTTCTCAAATTTAATGAAAAACATGAATCTCCAAGAAGTGCAATAAACTCTAACTAGAATAAACTCAAATAGAGCCACACTATTACACATTATAATCAAACTTTCAAAAGATAAAGGCAATGAGAGAATTATGAAAGCACCTAGAAATAACATACTTGTCACATGAAAGTGTTCCACAATAAGATTAACAATTAAATTTTCTTCAGAAACCTTGCATGATAGAAGGCACTGGGATGGCATATTTAAGGTGCTGAAGGAAGAAAACTTTCAACCAAGAATTATATCTGCCTATACTATCCTTCAAACAATGAAGGATAATTAAGACATTCCTAGAGAAACAAAAGCTGAGAGTGTTCATTGCTAGTAGCCCTGTTCTACAAGAAATGCTAAAACGATTCATTTAGATTTGAAAGCAGTACTTAGAAACCATACAAAATTAAAAATATCAGTAAATATATAGGTAGATATGTAAGTTATTAATACTGTATTTTGTGTTTGCAGCTATTTTTTATTCTCACATGATTTAAAAGATGTAACACACAAATGGTAACATATAGAAGAAGTAGACACAGAATAAGAAAATAAACCAAGTAGCCTTAACCAACATATATAGCACACTTTGATCCAAAGCAGCAGAATAAACATTCTAATCAATTTCATGTGGAATATTCTCCAGGATACACTATATATCTATATTAGTCCCCTATACAAAGTAAAATACTTTTAAGAAAATTGAAATCATATAAAGTATTTTCCCACCCATGGTAATGAAATTAGAAAGCAATAACAAAATAAAAACTGTAAAATTCACAAATATATGGAAATTAAGCAAAACACTTTTACAATCAATGAGTGAAATAAGTCAAAATAGTATTAGAGCAAACTTTACTACAGGTAGGCCAGAATGGCCAATTCAACAAATGGTGCCTGGAGAACTGGATAACCATATACAAAAGAAAGAAAGAGAACTCCTATCTCACACCTCATACAAAAATTAACTCAAAATGGATCAAGGATTTAAATATAAAAACAACCATAAAACTGCCAGAAGAAAATGTAGGAAAACATCTTCAAGATTTTGTGGTAGGTGGTAGTTTCTTAAACCTTATGCCCAAAGCACAAGCAAAAACAATAAAAAACTAGATAAATGGAACCTCCTCAAAATCAACAATTTTGCACCTCAAAGGACTTTGTCAAAAAAGGTGAAACAGCAGCTGACTTAATGGGAGAAAATATTTGGCAAGCACATATCTCATAAGGGTTTAATATCCATGATATATAAGGAAAGCATACAACTCAACAATAAAAAGACAAAATATCAGATTAAAAAATGGACAGATGACCTGAAAAGACAACTATCCAAAGAAGAAATACAAGTGGTGAAGAAACACAGAAAAAATATTCAACATCACTAGCAATTAGGTAAATGTAAATCAAAGCTACACTGAGATATCATTTCACATCTATTAGACTGGCCGCTATCAAAAAGTTGGAAAACTGGAAAAGTTGGAGAGGATGTGGAGAGATAAGAATGCTTATTCACTGTTGGTGGGAATGTAGAATGATACAGCCACGTGGAAGACTGTTTGGCAGTTCCTAAAGAAGTTAAATATAGACTTGCCATGGGACCCAGCAATATCATTGCTAGGTATATACCCAGAAGAACTGAAAGCAGGGACACAAATAGATATCTGCACACTGATGTTCATACCAGCATTATTCACAATAGCCAAAAGTTGGAAACAACCCAGGTGTCCATCAACTGATGAATGGATAAACAAATTGTGGTGTATACACATGATGGAATATTATGCAGCGGTAAGACAAAATGAAGTTGTGAAAAATATGATAACATGGATGAACCTGGAGGACATTATGTTGAGTGAAGCAAGCCAGGCAAAAAAGAGCAAATACTGTTTGATTGCCCTATTATGAACTAAATATATTATGTGAAATATAAATATATTTTGTGAAATGTGAATATGGGTGTATTTGCATATATAAGACCATTTTTCCTTGAAGCTGAACAAATGTAAGTTAATACTAAACAGTATTAATATCAGACAAAAAAGAAACATTATACTAAGTGAAGGAGACCAGATACAGAGTACTACTTATTATATGATTCTATTTATATAAAATGTAAAAATATAAATCAATTCATAAAGATGAAAGGAGATTCATTGTTAAGTAGGTCTGAGGAAGGAATGCTAAGGAGTTTAGAGTCTTTGTTTTTGGAGTAATGAAATTGTTCAAAAATTTTTCAGATGATGAATGTACAACATTGTGATTATACTAAAAGCCATTGATTATACACTTTGGATAGAATAGACAGAAACAGCAGCTATATACAGTGGAGGAAGCAAAGAGATATTTAGAGGTGAGGAATTTTCTTGTTTGTTTGTATTTTTTGTTTATTATTATTATTGAAATAATGTAGATGCTTTAATAATGATTGAAGTGATGAATGCATAACTATGTGATTATAGCAAATACCATTGATTGTACACCTTGGATGAATTCTATGTTTTATTAATATTTATCAATAAAATTGATTAAAATAAATAAATAAATAAAATGTCATATACCAAACTGATAGTATGCAATAAAATAAGGGCTCAGTGAGAAATTTATACCTTCACATGTATTCATTGAAAAATAAGAGATTTCAAATTAATAACCTAAAATTCCACTATAATAAGTAAAAAGTGTGCACACTAAATGGAAAGCAAGCAGAAAGAAGGAAATAGTAAAGATCAGAGCAAAGGTAAACAAAATACAAAATAGAAACCAAACAAAATCAGTAAAGTCAATTCTGTTGCTTTGACAAAATAGACAAATCTTTAGGTAGATTGGGAAAATAAAAGAATGAAGACAACTAAAATCAGGTGTGTAAGTGGGGACATTAACATTGACATACAGAAATATAAACAATTTATAAATGATTACCATATGTAATTGTATACCAACAAATTAAATAACCAAAATTAATGTTCAAATTCCCAGGAATATACACAGTATTTATCCAAATTATTAAGAAATTGAAAAGGTGAGTAGATTTCCAAGTTCAGAGATTAAATCAATAAAACATACAAACAAACTCTAAAAAAAAATAAATCCGAAGGCCAGATGTATCCATTGGTGAAGTCTACCAAATATTTAAAGAAGTATTAGCCTCAAACTTTCTCAAACTCTTTTAAAACAAGAAGAGGAGGGAATACTCCTTACTCATTTTCTAAATGCAGTATTACTATGATTTTATGGTATTAGGACAAAGACATCACAATAAAAGAAAATAGGGACGAACATCCCCTTTTAATAGAATTACAAACATCCTTGAAAAAAAGCTAAAAAACCAAATCAAGCATCACATTAAATAATTACACACCATGGCTATGAGATGATACAATAAAAATGAACCTCAAGAAAAAGAAGAAATTTGGCTTTGAAAATATTTCTAAATTTCTGCATAACAGATGACACTATTTTAAAATTGAAAAGTCAAGGCACAGACTTATAAAAATTATATTAATATCATATGCATGACAAAAAATATGTATACATATACATGGAGAGAGAGAGGAAGAGAGTACTTACAACTCAGCAATAAGGTAAGCAGAACCTCTGTTTTCAAAATGTGCAAAGGCCTTGCACAGAAACTTCATAAATGAAGCTATAAAAATGGACAAAAAAATGATGAAAAAATAAGCTCAGCCACATTAGTCAGCAGAGAATTGCAAATTAAAATCACAATACATCTTTACTACTACATACACTTTAGAATGTCCAAAAGGAAACAAAGTAAAAATATCAAGTGACAGGAATGTGGAACAACTGTAACTCTATTTTTGTGGTTTGTATACGTCTCTACATTTTTAAGGCTGCTTAGTACTCCATAACCATGCTGTGGACATCAGTGCTAAATTTAATCTGTACCCATCAGGGTGTCTTCCTACTTCCAAAGCCCATTGGTAAAATGTGAAAAACAATGTAAGAGATAATGTACTTTAAAGTAGCTACCATTATTTTTATGCCCTCACTGCTCTACTTTTCAACTACTCAATAGCAAGTTTCCAGAAAAAACAGTTAAGACTGAAAAGAACAGAGAAGCTCTCTGTGTGTTATAAGTCAACAGGGAAACTAACTCAAAGCTTCTCATGTTGGAATTATTCCACACTGCTATTCACATGACATTTAACTTTCTCAACAACAGAGTTTCAGGTGGAGAATGAGGACTCTTATTTGGTTAAGTTTGCAAGTGGAAGTAATACAATTTCCCATTAATGAATGGATTTTTCTCAAATATGGCACTCCAGAATTCTTGTTTCTAAGACAAAGGCTTTCCATCAAAGGAGATAATTCCTAGGAGAGCAAGCAACAACCACATGACCAGGCCCCTGATCATTTTTGGATATTTCTAAATATCTACACAATGCAAGGTGGAAATGTTTTGCTGTTGTTCACATCTCCCGAGCAAGATTCATCAAGGGCAGAGTGACCCTTGTAAATGTGTTTCTACAAGACTTTTTGCCTCTTGCCCTGCAGGAACAGAGTCATCCACATTTAGAAGATCAATTCTCCATATTATTTCAAGTGAGTCCATTCAGGAAAAGATTTTATATTTTAACTTAAAAGGAAAGATATGGATTCTTAAATATACATTCCTAACAACTGTTGATTTGAATTAGCCAAATAGGCTTTCTCAGAGTGTGTGACATCTTTCCTATTAAAAGCTATCAATTGCAAGAGGTGGTCAGTTTTAAGATGGGATTGTTCATGGATTGCCACTGGTCCTTTTTTTTTTTTTTTTTTCCAATAGTGATGACTCTTATTAAAGATTGTTAGTTTCTCTATATATAAATCATTATTTTCAACACTTTTCAAATACAGAAATAAAAGATTTCATCCTCACCCCATTATATCAAAATATAATAAATATCATTAATTTAATTTAACAGATGAAAATGAGAAGACTCAGAAAAGATAAGCAACTTGTAGGACTGTAACCCAGATCTCTACCTCTGGTACCATGCTTTTAACACAAGACATTCTCATTTAACTAGGAATGCATCATGAGGATGAAAACAATATTTAAATGCACTTCATTCACACAAAAGACATAACTATGAATAGGTAATGATATAAAAATCAGCTAATTATTTGAGTACAAACAGGAAAAGGAGAATCCTTTGTGGAATAACTGCTAACATGATTAGGATTTTATGCGTCTCTGGGTCTCCCTTGTATTATGTGACAATTCTTCCTATCTTGTAGAATGAAAGACAGTCATACTATGGAATATATGAAAGCCCTATGTGTGTACCCAGCACTATGCTGGATTGATTCATAATAGCTTTCTCAATCAATTCATATAACAATATGGAAGGTGGATGTTATTACTCTGGTTATGAAGAATGTAAGATACTAAAAAATGTACCCAAAGTAAATGAAGTTGTAAGCAGAAGAGCATTTTATCTGATCTTTCTGATTCTCAAACCAATACACTTATTGATTGTGATATTTTCAGCATTTTGCAGAAGACTCAAAGGAAAAACCAGGGAGATGGATAAGGATAAGGGAGAGAAGATTAGGGAACAAGAGAGAGGCCAAGATGAGGGGGGTCTTAAATGAAAGCAGAACCACATTTTGTAATATTTAAGTGATCCAAGATGTCATTATGTATGTTTTATTAGCTATCATGAGAGTAATAAAATAATAATTATTATTATAGTAATATCAGGAGACTACTATTTCAACATTGTTTTTTAAATTAATAATATAGGTTAGAGTTTAAGAAATGGGAAGGAAAAAAATAAACAGAGTAACCTAAGTCCTAAACTTGGCTCTGCTCTTTATTAGTTGCTTTATTTTGGGCAGGAAGTTGCTTCCGATTCCTGATATGTAAAAAATATCTAAAACTATTAAAAGTCCCCATCTCAAAGGTTTATAGAGAATAAACCAATGTCTGCAAAGCACTTAGAACACAAAGTGAACATTATATTTTAGCTAATATTATCATTACTGTAACTACTGCCATTAATATCTGAGACTGTTTCCTCATTTACACATGGGTAAGCAATACCAACCACATAGGTTGCTGTAAGGATTAAATGAAACCACATGTGCAGAGGATTTATCTATATGCTGTATACATAGCAAGGAATCATTAATTGATATATATTATTAGCTATGGTAAAGTTAATTGTATTCAGACAAGAAACATTATAAACGCTTTACAGTAGAATAACCAGTTATTCATGAAGCTACTACTATAAATAGTCTCCTGGCCAGTTTCTCTGACACTGGCTGCTACCTTTTTTCCAAACTCCAGCCCATGCTTTCTTCAAGACATAGCAATTTCCTAATAATCCCCTTTCCCCAGATTCCTCTTTATCCTTTCACTCATTTTCTCACTATCTTCTAGAAATCTCCATTTCCCATACAATAAAGGGTAAAATCCTTAGCCTTACATCCATGGCCTTTATATAAATCTTCTATCTACCCTTCCCATGCTATTTGAAAATATTTATACATCCACTACTTCCAAATTAGGCTGTTAATCATCAGTGAGCACAGATGATCTCTTGTCCTATGTGTTTAAAAATCTGTCATATCTATGCCCTTAACAGAATTTACACCTGGGAGGCAGTTTTAGTGAGCCCTAATAATTCATAACCTTTATTTCTATCTAAAAAAAATCACATAGTAAAGAACAAATCAGTAGAATCCAGATGTTTATTATTACAATGGGAAAGTTGAATGGATTCAAGGTTGCATTAATAAGAAATGTTATATTTTCAGGTAACATAATTAAGAACCACATGAAATTCATGGAGAATAGAAACATGACAGAATTTGTTCTCATACAGCTTACAGAGAATCCAGACATGCAGAAAATCATATTTGTGGTGTTTTTTTGTCATCTACATCATCACAGTGGTAGGAAATGTGCTCATTGTGGTCACCATCATTGCCAGTCCATTGTTGGGTTCCCCCATTACTATTTCCTGGCCTATCTCTTCTTTATAGATGCCTTCTACTCCTCCATCAATACCCAAAAACTGAGCAGAGACACACTCCATGAAAAGAAGACGATACCATTAAATGGATGTATAAACCAAGTGTTTGGGGAACATTTTATTGCAGGTGCTGAAGTCATCCTGCTTACTGTGGTGACCTATGACTGCTATGTGGCCATTTGTAAGCCCTTGCACTGTACAACCTTCATGAACTGGTGGGTATGTGATCTGCTAGTGGGAGTGTCATGGATGGGGGTTTACTTCATGCAACCATACAGATCCTCTTCATGTTCTGATTACCCTTCTGTGGCCCTAATATCATAGATCACTTCATGTGTAATCTGAACCCTTTGCTCACTCTTGACTGCACCAACAGCCACACTCTAGGTCTTTCTGTAGCTGCTAACAGTGGGTTCATCTGCCCGTTAAACTTCCTCCTCTCGCTGGTCTCTTATATGGTGATCCTGTACTCCCTATGAAACCACAGTTTGGAAGGGAGGTGCAAAAGCCTGTCCACCTGTGTCTCCCACATCACAGTGGTTGTCTTATTCTATGTGCCTTGCATATTTGTCTATATGAGACCTGCAGCTACTTTACCCATTGATAAAGCAGTTGCTGTATTCTACAGTAACATAACTCCCATGTTAAATCCCTTAATTTATACCTTAAGAAATGACCAGATGAAAAATGCTGTAAGGAAACTCTGCAATAAGAAAGCTGCTTCAGGTTACAAATAAATATCTATGGAGCCCCACTACATTTCAACTAAGGAAAGTGTCAAAATTATATTTGGGATGATCTCAACAAGGAATACTTATTGGAGACAGGAAAAAACTAATCACTACAATTCATGGATTTTGGACTGAAGGAAACAGAGATGATTGCAAGACATGGGAGGAAACCTAACAGGTCCACTTTTTGTGTATTTGGAAAATTCTGTCCAATTGGTCTTAGCTTTATTGTCTTAATCCATATGAATGGATTCAGAGACTTTTCCTTTAATAAAAATTTAGACAACTAAGAAAGGGGTAAGCATTGCTAATATACCCATTTTAGAAGTGAGGAAACAGAAAGGGGAAAGTGAAAATAAACAAACAAAAAAAGCCACAGATATATTGAAGTCAGAAACCTTGTTTTGACTGATTTCACAGCCATACTCACCTGCTTTGAAACACTGCCATGCAATGAAGAAACAAAGGTCAAGTAATTATAATAGCAATTTATTGAGCCAGAGACTCTGCTGGGCACATTGCACATATGACATTTTCCATAGACATAAATCTAATAATTTTTCTTTAATACTTGCTTATTTTTTATATCAGAATTCAACATCATTCATTGCCTATATCATCATTGTAATTAACTAATTCAGAGCTATAAAAATGGCATTTAATCTCCAGTGACAGGTAATGAAGGTTATGCCACGTTTCCAAATTTCTTTGTGTGATTCAGAACCAATTTTATTGTTCCTTTAATCCATCTTATTTATATAACCTAAAAGAAAGAATAATGACTCAAATAAAGTAATCTATGAATGTTAGGCAGAAATTTCTATTTGTTAAATATGCAGTCATCCTTTATACAATACTTGCCAGTTAGATGCAATTATTTTTGCATGGTAGCACAATGAGTGGTACACAATAAGTACTGGGTGAACATATACAATATGAATAAATGAAATGAAAAATAGAGCATAAAAATAGCATGAAATCCTGGGGAATAGTTTCCTATCTTAATCTGACTCAAATTCTAAGGAGACTTTAAGCTAGATCTCATGGGGTGATCACAATTTTATTTCATTTTTCAAATTCCTACTTAAATTCAGAAAAAAGAAAGAAATTGATACAAAGATTCCAGCATATGAGCAAATAGTTTACCTTGATATACTCTCAGCTGTCAGCAAGTTTTCATTATTTTATGAATGTGGTCTTGTTTGTGTTATGTTTTTCTGTTTGTGCACCTTTTGTTAGCATTTAATTATTAAATGCTGTTTTGAAAAGTGTATGGCTCTGTCTACACATAAGTAAATTTTATCTTGCATATATACCATTAATTCCTCCCCCTTCATTAATTCATAAACCAACAATATTTTTTAGCCTAAATAATGTGACAGTTGCAGGGCTGCAGTGGAGAATAAAAAGAGACTCAGGTCCTACCTCACTGCAGAGGTTTACGTAGCTTATTATCATTGGGAATCCTGTTGTGTGAGGCAGAAATTAAAACAGCACAGGGGCAATGAAAACACCTAAGAGGGATACCCAGCAAAATCCAGAAAAGTATCAGGAAAGGTGTCCCAGATAAAAGACAAAAAACATGAGACTACAAGAGTGAAAAGCTTCCCACAATGTGAATAGGCATGAGGTGGTGGTGAGAGCTTTTTGGGAGATGGAATATATAACAAAGACCAACAGGTCACATTGAGTATGATATAAGTATAAAACAAAAGATTCAGTTCAACTATGAGTACGAATACATGTATTCTTTCAACAATTATTTATTGAATTCCCATTGCGTGTCATTCACTGTGCTGGGCATTGAGAGAGTAGAATATAAAAAGCAAGCCACAAAGCAAGAAAGATTTAAACAGGGAAGATCAAAAAGAGTTCTATGGTCTTATAAATGTTTGATGCTAAGGACAATGGGGGAACTGCTAAACTAGTACGTGATACAGTGAGACTTGAAATTTAGAATAACTCTAACTATTGTGAGGGAACCAGACTGGAACCAGGAGAGCAGTTCCTACATTATCCTAATGATTTATTTATTTTTTTAATCTTTGCTATCCTAATGATTTACGTATTAGAATGAAACCTGAATTCTGTTGGTACCAGTGGAGATTCAGACTGTGGCGGACACAGTCACCAGGCCTGGGCCATCACGTCTGAGCCACTTTCATTCTAGGCTGCAACTATCACAAAGCTCCACACTTCTCTGTTTGTATGTACCAGAGGAAATGAAAGCTGCCTTACCTGAGGGATGTTGCCTCTCCCCCAGGGCCCACTGAGGCACAAAGACTGACTGGCATAGGGATACAAAAAGCTGGACTCCTTGCCTCTCTCTCTCTCATATTGCCTGTGTCCCTCATCTCTCCTTCTATAAATCAAGGTTATAAAAATTTCCCTGTTAGATTTTGCATCTGAGGAATGAGAGGTAAAATGGAGAGATATAAAAGGATTCAATTTATATTTAGAAGTTATAATCTAAACAATAATAATGAGGAATAGAACAAGAAAGGCAGTGAATGAAATGAAGTTCTGACTTAGATCACTGAATGGAGGTGTGAACTTAAGATGGAACACAAAGAAGATGAGTGTTGTTTTGAATATTTTGAGTGAGATGCCATGGAAAAAATCCAAGTAACAAAGTACAAGGCATTGACTATATGAATCTGATCCTCAAAAACAAGAACTGGGCAGAAGAAATGTAGGATTCTTGAGTATATACATGGTATTTAAGCCATAGAAGCACTAAGCATCAGCTTGGAAATGTGCTTAAAGTGAGAAGGGAGAAGGGAACAGAATTTCCTAATGTGGTTCAGTGAACCACAAGTGATTCTCAATGGTCTATCAAATGATCCATAGACATTTTGATATTTTCAGGAAAAATACAAAGTAAATTCATCTCAATTTAAACTTTAAAATATTCCTTGTCTTTTTCCTGATCTCAACAGGAAAGCTTTTAGTCTTTCACCAATGGGTACATTGTTAGCTGTGGGTTTTCATATCTGCACTTTACCAGGTTGAGAAAGTTTCCTCCTATTCCTATCTTTCAGGGCATTTTTGTAAATAATGCTGTATTTTGTCAAATGCCATTTCTGCATCAATTGAGATGATCATGTTATTTTTCTTTTCATTTTGTAAATGTGGTATATGACATTGATTTTTTTGTGTGTTGAACCACCCTTGCATACATGGGATAAATCCCCCTGGATTGTGGAGTCTAATTCTTTCAATGTGCTTTTGGATTCAGATAGCAAGTATTCTGTAAGGATTTTTGTAGCTACATTCATTAGAGAATTTGGTCTGTACTTTTCTTTTTTAGCAGAATCTTTGTCTGGCTTTGGTATTATCATGATGTTGGCTTCATAGAATGAGTTTGTTAGCATTCCCTCCTGGTCAAATTTTTTGGAAGAGTTTAAGCAAGATTGGTGTTAAATCTTCTTTGTATGTTTGGTAGATTTCACCTATGAAGACATCTGGTCCTAGGCTTTTCATTTGTGAGTGTTTTTTAATTAATATATTTCTATTATTGAAGTATATCATTCATACAGGAACATACATAAACAATAAGTGTATAGTAAAAACTGTGTATTTACAAAATAAACATGCATAACATCATACAGGGGTCCCATACATCTCCCCTCCACAAAACCTTGAATTGCTGTGAAACATTTGTTACAAACTATGCAAGAGAATCGTCAAAATATTACTACTAACTATAGGCCATATCTTACATTTGGTATATTTTTTCCCAAACCCACCCTATTGTTTCTTCCTTCCTTCCTTCCTCCCTCCCTCCCTTCCTTCCTTCCTTCCTTCCTTCCTTTCTCTCTCTCTCTCTCTCTCTCTCTCTCTCTTTCTTTCTTTTATTGAAGTATATCATTCATACATGAACATACATAAGAAGTGTATAGTAGAAATGTCCTTACAAAACAAACATGCATAACATCATACAGGCTTCCCATACATCAACCCACCTCCAACACCGTGCATTGTTGTAAGAATTATGTTACAATTTACGAAAGAATATTGTCAAAATCTTACTACTAACTATCGTCCATATCTTATGTTTGGTGTATTTTTCCTCCAACTCACCCTATTATTATTATTTAAATATATTTTTATGAAAGAAGTTGCGAACTTACGAAACAATCATGCACATGTGTAGAATTCCCATATAACACCCCTTCATCAACACACCACATCATGGTGGAATATTTGTTACAGATTATGAGATAATATAATCAGACTATCACCATCAACCATGGTCCACAGCATACATTTGGCATATTTTTCCATATTTCTCCTTTCTAAACACAGTATATCTTTGGCATAGATGCATGAATATTACAGTTTTGCTGTTAACCACAGTTCATAGGTCACTCTTTTTGTATATTTCCCATGATTCTCCACATTCCCACCACCCTACAATATTGATGTACTTCTGCTGTAGCTCACAGAAGGAAACTCTTGCATCTGTACTATCAACCACAGTTCTCATCTATGTCAGGGTTTACTGTGTTATTCAGTCCCTAACTTATTCTCTAGCTTTCTTTCAATTGACATTTACACCCCTAGACTACCTTTTCCAGCCACATTTTCATTTATAAACCAACTATTACTCACTATAATGTATTACGATCAGCTCTATACATTTCCACACTTTTACTGTAAAGTTAATTAAAACTTCTACATACATTAACCATCAGTAGTCCATCTCAGTCCTCCTTTTATCTCCTTTAAGAACTACCACCTACCACCAAGTCTTGAAGATGTTTTCCTACATTTTTTTTCAGGAAGGTTTATTGTTCTCGCTTTTATATTTAGGTCTTTGATCCATTTTGAGTTAATTTTTGTATAAGGTGTGAGATAAGTGTCTTCTTTCTTTCTTTTGGCTATGAATATCCAGTTCTCCCAGCACTATTTGTTGAATAGACTGTTCTGCCTGAGCTGGGTGGGTTTGACAGGCTTGTCAAAAATAACTTGTCCGTAGACATGAGGGTCTTTTCTGAACCATCAATTCGGTTCCATTAGTCTATGTGTCTATCTTTATTCGAGTACCATGCTGTTTTTACCACTGTAGCTAGGTAATATGATTTAACATGTGGAAGTGAGAGTGCTCCAACTTCACTTTTCATTTTTAAGATGTTTCTGACTATTTGGACCCCTTACCCTTTCAAATAAATTTTATAATTGTGTTTTCCATTTGTTTTTAAAAAGCTAGTGGAATTTTTATTGGGATTGAATTGAATCTGTATATCAATCTGGATAGAATTGACACCTTAATGATATTTAGTCTTCCAGTCTATGAGTGTGGAATGTTTCTCCAATTATTTAGGTCTTTTTAAATTTCTTTTAATAATGCATTTAACTACAAACTGAAAACAAGTGCTTTACATCCTTGGTTAAATTTATTCCAAAATGTTTTATTGTTTTAGTTGCTATTGTAAGTGGAATTTTTTTCCTGACTTCTTCCTCAGATTGTGCATAACAATTGTCTTTTAAATCTATTTCATCTGATATAAGTATAGGTATAGTTACTCTGGCTTTTTAATTTATTTTATGTTATTTTGGTTACTGCATGCATAGAATATCTTTTTCCAGCCTTTCACTTTCAATCTATTGATATCCTTGGTTGAAAGGTGAGTCTCTTGCAGACAGCATATAGGTGGCTCATATTTTCTTATCCATCCTGCCAGTCTGTGTCTTTTGATAGGGGAGTTTAATCCATTAACGTTCAATGTTATTACTGTAAAGGCAGTTTTTATTTCACCCATTTTGATCTTTGGGTTTTATCTGTCATATTTTATTGTCACCTCTCTTTTGAGACTTTTAGTTACTTTTACTGATATAATTTTTATTTCTAGACTCTCTTCCAAGCCTCTCTCTCCTGTCTTTTCTTTTCAGACTGTAACATACCCTTAATATTTCCTGCAAAGCCAGTCTCTTTGTCACAATCTCTCTCAGTTTCTGTTTATTTGTGAATATTCTAAACACCTTAATTTTTGAAAGACAATCATGTTGGATATAAGAGTCTTGGCTGGAAGTTTTTCTCTTGCAGTATTTTAAATATATCATAACACTGCCTTCTTGTCTCCATGAATTCTGATGAGAAATCAGCAATTAAATTTACTGGATGCCCCTTATATGTTATGCATTGCTTTTGTCTTGCTGCTTTCAGAATTCTCTCTTTGTCTTTGGCATTTGATATTCTTATTAGTATGTGTCTTGGAGTTGGTCTATTTGGATTTATTTGGATGGGAGTATGTTGTACTTCTTGGACACAGACATCTATGTCCTTCAATACAGTTGGGAATTTTTCAACCATTATTTCTTCAAATATTCCTTCTGCCCTTTTTCCCTTCTCTTCTCCTTCTGGGACACCCATGATATGTATGTTTGCATGTCTCTTGCTGTCATTTAGTTCCCTGAGAGCTTGCTCAATTTTTTCCATTCTTTTCTTCATCTGTTCTTTTGTATGTTCACTTTCAGAAGCCATGTCTTCAAACTCACCAATCTTTTCTTCTGCCTCTTCAAATATGCTGTTATATGACTCCAGTGTTCTTTTAATTTCATTTATTGTGCCTCTCATTCCCATAAGATCTACTATTTTTCTACATATGCTTTGAAATCATTCTTTGTGCTCATCCAATGCCTTCTTAATATCTTTAATCATCTCATTTAATTTATTAAAGATAATTGTTTAAACATCTATGATTTTTGTCTTAACATCTTTATGTCATCTGGAAGCTTATCTTGTTCCTTTAACTACGCCATATCTTCTTGTTTTTTTGGTATGGATTGTAGTGTTTTTGTTGGTGTCTTGGCATCTGGCTTACTAGATGTATTAATTCTGGGTGCAGTTTCCCTCTTTAGTTTAGGGATTTCTTGCCATTTCTCCCTTGCTGGTTGTGTAGCAGGAGTCAAGGATGTAGTTAGGGCTATAAATTGTGGAGGCTCAAGCTGCCCACATTGCCCCAGGGGCTGATGATTTTCTCCCACTTTTCTCCTTTGCCAGGTATAGGGACAGAACCACAGCCATGGGTAATAATCCAAGTTGTGCAGGCCAAGACCTTCTGTAGTTGCCTGGAGAGACTGATGAAGCTGCACACCCCTGCCTATCCCTGCCTGAGGCAGGGATGGAGTGGAAGGTGTGGGCAGCAATCTATGTCATGTGGGTTCAAAATGTCCACAGTTGCCCAGGTAGACTGACATAACACTGGCCTCCCTCCCTGCCACAGATGGAGATAGACCCTTTGGACTGCCCAACAATCTAATTCATGTGGGCTGAATGCATCTGCAGTTGCCCTGAGAAGCTGAAGGAGTACTGTCCCTTCTGCCATTTAAGGGTAGGAATGGAACAACCAATGTCAAATAGTTCAGTCCATGTAGGCTGAAATTTTCTGTCATTGCTCAGAGAGGCTGAAGAAACATCAGCCCCCTCCTACGCTATTGGGTGGTGGGGGTGGATTCACAGGCACTCAAGAGGTCAGTCCCTGTAGACCAAGAGTACCTGCCATTGTCTGGAGAGTCTGAGGATATCTCAGCCCTCTCCTATTCTATTGGGGGGTGGGGGTGGTTCCACAAGTGCCCATCAGTCTAGCTGTGCAGGGAAATAGTGCTTACTCTTTCCCATTAATGGCCGAGGAAACACAGCTCCCCTTCTACCTTACTTGGGGACAGTTTTGGATCTATAGGTGTCCAACTATTCAGTCTGTGTGGGCTGAAATCACCTGCAATTTCCCAGAAAGACTGAAGAAACCCCAGCTCCCTCCTATCCTATAGGGTTGGAGGGGTGGAGATGGAATTGAAGATGCTCAACAAACCAGTTTGTATGGGCTGAAGTACCTGCAATTAATTGGAGAGGCTGTTGTAGGTCTCACCAGCTTCCTCCCTGCCAGAGGTGCTGCTGGGGCTTTGCTAGAGCTGCAATCTTATCTGGTTGGAAAGAAGCTGGTCCCTACTGCTAGATCCCAGGTTAAAGAGGCTCAGAGACAGAGCAGGATTCAGGCAGGAGTTTATTGTTGGGGGAGAGAATGCTCTGTAGTTTGGCGGGGGTGTGAAAAGAGCAGGGGCCGGAATGAGCATTCTGCATTTGGACACACAACTTGAGCTCAGGGTCAATAAGGTACAATCTAACACCTGATAGCACTGTGATTTTCAGTTTCAATCACCCCACTTCCCCTCATGCTGGGGACAGAGTTAAAATGGCAGCTACTGGCCTCTTTCAGAGTTGGACAGGTTCAAACTTTAGCTGTTCTTAGGATTATACTTTAGTCAGGTGAATTTACTAATCAATAGCTGAAGTTGTTTCCCAACCATCCCTTCTTCCCCTATTTTTGGGAAATGGAGCTTCCAATTCTAGCCATGGAATATCTTTTGAGGTGCCTTGCACCACCAGTGGAGTATGGGCACCAGCATCTGAGGAGTGGAGGGCCCTACTTAGAAATCTTCTCTGCAGACGGGCAGTCTCCTCCCTTGATTCTTTCAAGGATGTTTCAGGATGGTCTTCTGGTATACTGGAGCCCCCAAACAGGTGCTTTAGATATCTCTGGGTGATTAGTAACTTCCCTGTAGAATGATCTGACTCTTTTAGCTCCTTACTGTGCCACCATTTTTCTGGTTGTTCTGTTTTTTTGTTGTTGATGTTTGTTTGTTTGTTTAAATATACTTTTATTATAGAGATTGTGAATTTACAAAACAAACATGTACATGTATAAAATTCCCATACTGTTTCAATCTCCTTACTTGTTATTGATTTGTTGAGGTCTTCTATTTCTTTTAGCTTAGTGTATGTTGTTCATGTATTTTTAGGAATTTGTCCATTTTGTTTTTGTTGTCTAGTTGGTTGGCATATAATTGTATCTTCCTATGATCTCTTTTATTTCTGCAGAGACAGTGGTGATGTCCCACCTCTCATTTCTAATTTTATTTATTTGCATCTTCTCTCTTTTTTTCTTTGTCAGTCCAGCTAAAGGTTTGTCGATTTTGTTGATCTTGAAGAACCAACTTTTGATTTTGTTTGTTCTCTCTAATATTTTTTGTTGTTGTTCTCTTTCTTTTTTTATTTCTGCTCTAATCTTTGTTATTTATTTATTTCTGCTTGCTTTTTGATTAGATTGCTGTTCTTTTACCAGTTCCTCCAGGTGTGCAGTTAGGTCTTCAAACTTAGCTCTTTCGTGTCTTTTAATGTAAATAGTGAGGGCTATAGGTTTTACTCTCAGCACTGCCTTTGCTGAATCCCATAGGTTTTGAGATGTTGTGGTCCTGTATTCATTGATCTCAAGATATTTACTGATTTCTCTAGCATTCTTTTCTTTTTTCCACTGAAAAAAGAGTGTGTTGTTTAATCTTTGTACATGTGTGAATATTCCTTTTTTACCCACCTTTTATTAATTTCCAGCTTCATTACATATGATCACAAAAAGCACTTTGTATAATTTCAATCTTTTAAAATTTATTGAGACATGTCTTGTGACCCAACATATGGTCCATCTTGGAGAAGGATCCATGAGCCCTTGAGAAGAATGTTTATCATGTTGGTTTGTGGTATAATGCTCAAAAGGTATCTATTACATCTAGTTCATTCAGCATATCTTTCAAGCTCTCTGTTTCCTTTTTGAACCTCTGTCCAGATATTCTATCCAACGTGGAGAGTGGTGTATTGAAGTCTCCAATTATTATTGTTGAGATGTCTATTTCTCCCTTCAGGTTTGCCAGTTTGTGTCTCATGTATTTACAGGCATCCAGGTTAGGTTCATAAATTCTTATGATTGTTCTTTCCTCTTGGAGAATTACTCCTTTTATTAATATATAAAGACCTTCATCTTTTATAACCATTTGCATTTAAAGTTTATTTTGTCCAATATTTGTGTCACTACTCCATATCGTTTTCAGTTACTATTTACATGGAATATATTGCATCTTGGGTATGTTTCTTGTAGACAGCATATAGATGGCTCACATTCCTTTATCCATTATTTCAGTCAATGCCTTTTGATTGGGGAGTTCAATCTGTTAACATTCAATGATAATACTGTAAAGATATTATTTACTTTGCATATTTTTTCCTTTGGTTTTCCATTGTCATATCTTACAATTATCCATCTTTTTAAACTTTTAGTTAGGCTTACTAATAATTTTCCTTTCTACACTCTTCTCCAAGTCTTTCATCCTTGTCTTTTCCTTTCTAGCTGTAACACTCCCTTTAGTATTTTTTGTAAATCCTGTCTTTTGGTAGTAAACTCCCTCAGTTTTGGTTTTTCTGTAGACTTTAAATTTACTGTAATTTTCTTTGACAGATAAAGAATTCTTGGCTGGTAGTTTTTCTCTTTCAGAACCTTAAATATATCATACTACTGCCTTCTTGTCTCCATTGTTTCTGATGAGAGATTGGAACTTAGTCTTATTGAGCTTCCCTTTCTATCTGATGCATCACATTTTTCTTTTTCTTTTCAGAATATTCTCTTTATCCCTGCCTAGCTTAAGTTATCAGACCTAGGGACCCACTTATGTGGTGCAGGCCAGATCCAAGTATTCTTGGATATGTGAGACTCCTGAAGCTTTTTTTACATCTTGCAGTTTCCCAGCCTACCAGTAGATGGCACTCTTGGAAAACCTTTCCACAGAGGCATCTCTTTCAACCTCCACTTGTTGGTGATTCTGGTCTGGCCAGAGCTGAAATTCAAAACAGGCTCCACTGACCAAACTCACCAAAGAGAATCTACACACCACCCCTCTCCACACCTTCCCTCTTCCCAGGTAGAAAGATGTTCATTTCCCTCTCAGTTGGCCTCAGTGACTATGGGTTTTCCCCAGGCTGTTCACCTTGATGGTGGGGGTTGAGTGCTGGTCCCAGCTGCTAGGTCTATTAACTCATGATTTTCACTGTGGCCTTTTTGTTTCTCTGTCCCTCTTCCTCCTGGATGATGTGCAGAACTCTCCTGGTCTGCAGACCCCAGGGCAGCAAACTTAGACAGCTTTTTGCCCTTCCTCCAATATTTTTGTAAGAGAGTTGAGCCTGCCACCCTTCTTTGATTCCATTTTCAAAGAAGACCATTTAAATGTGGACATTTTATTTATTTTTTAATTTGTTATGTCTAGGAATCAGATTCTCCCATTCCACAGGGTTTATTGATTTCTCCGCATTTTTATTGTTAATAGCTATAATAGTAAGTTTAAAGATTTTTTCTCAAACTCTGCAAAGGTTGTATCCATTGATGTGTATATTTATTGAAGTCTTTGTTCCTTGAGCTCATATGCAGCTACTGTCATAATTTTTTTTAACTGAGAGTTAACAAAAGAAAAACTGAAAGAAAATATCTTTCCCAGTCTTTGCAGATTGGCTCTTTGCTATTGCTCTATTTAAGCACGTAGCCCATACTGCAGAAACTGAGGTGAAATCATAGGATAATCTCAGTTCTTTTCGTTTTGCATGTGTCTTTCCATGTGCTTGTGTGCATGGTCTTATAAATCTCCCTATGTGTAGGGACATTCCAATGCTCTACTTTCCCCAGAAATATCAGAGCTTTTCTTCACAACCCAGGTGCTATATTGCATATCTCAACTTGTTATGTTTTTCCCCATGTACCAGTGCCTTTATCATTATTTCATAGTGGTTTGGTGGTCCTGTCAGCTACTTCTATTTCTATGGTAAGTTCTGGGACAAGAGAGGCAGACACAAGTGTCTTGCTTTTAGTACTTCACTGCCAAGAGAGGAATTGGAGTGTATATACATACACCCCAGTAAGTAAATAAAGGCTACTTTACCACCTCTGGAAACCAAAAAAGGTGCCTATACTGGGATCCTGGTCTGGTACTACCTAGCATGCAGTCAAAATGGGGGCAGTGTTACTAGAAGAGGTTATCCTACCATAATAAGTTGTCTTTTCCTTGATTCAAGATTTGCTTGGTTATTATAACCCTTAACTGTTTTCTAGAGATCTGAAAATTTTCATTTTGACAATTATTGCTGATTTTTCAATCTTTCTTTAATTGGGACAGAAATTTATAGCTTCTTACACTATCATTAAGCTGATGTCACTCCTCGTTGCTCCTTTTCTTGATTTCTCAAAAATGTACCTAGTTTATTAATTCCTCACAATGAAAATGAGAAATTCAGTACATTTAATGATCAATTTAGCCTTTTATTTTTATGTAATATTTTTATTTTTAACATGTAAAAGTTTATACTATTTACATTTTGTTGTGTTATTATAATTTAACTATCCATGCTTCACATGTAGAATGTTTCCAGAAATTTAGATACCAAGCTCTACTGTTATATGTAATGATCATACAGCAATTGTTTTTCACTATAAAACAAAGCAGTGTGATCCAATCTTTAGAGAAAAAATATAATCTCTAATATTAAATCCCTGGTTTTGAATCCTTTTTTACATACTCAAAATATTACACTCAGTTTATTCTATTTCTTATTATCTTCTTTGTTTTTATGCTATTGTTTTGTTGGGATATGTTTTAGTTTGATTTCTTATTCATGGAGTTTGGCTAGTAATATTTCTGAATCTTTGATTTTCTCACATCTTATTTACTTTTATATTATGGATATGATATACTATTACATTTATAATAATATACAAATTGGTATTTTAAAGCTTTAATTTGGAATCAATTTCTTTTGTTTCCTGTCTTAAAAAATCAAAATGACTGTAAGTTATTTGATACACCAACAAGGGCCACCCATAGTTCACTGTATCAGATTGTGAAATTCTGTACCTTCCTTGCTACTCACTTTATGCACTATTCCAAGGTGATGCGCAGTGCTTTTATTGTTTTAATTCCCATCTATATGCACAAGAATCCTACATTTCTTTCACTAAGACCTTCTTTTTGAGGATCAAACAATTTTTTTCAAAACTTTATTATAGATTGCTACTTGTTGTCTTCCATGGTATATCATTCAACATAGTCTAAACATCACTTATCATCTTTGTTCCAACCTGAGTATTCTATTCCATTCCATGATCTAAGCAAGAATCTGGATTTCATTCAAGGCTCTTTCTCTCCAGTCTTCATCCTTCCTTATATTCTTTTCTTTCTAATTCTTAAATATTTCCAGAATTATTTTATGTCTCTCCATGATACCTTGGGTTCCTTAGAAGAAGAGTCTGACATGAAAATTTTTATGAAAGCAATTTATAGAAAGTGATTTATTGAGGGAAGCAGAAAGTAGGAAAACAAAGAAAAGGTGTGGTCTCAACTGCAGTCTAGTTTCAGCATGGAGCCAGAGGAATGTTGGAACACACAATTGCACTAAGACCTGGTTTCAATTTGGCACAGTGGTCCAACCTATTTATTTCTATGCTAGTCAGTCACTGATCAGTTGTGGATCCAGAGACAGTGGGAATAACCACCAAGGTGAGACAGCCATCATTTTATCTGGCACAAATATCTAGGGAAAGGTAGGGCCATGTAATGTTAGCATAGCATACATAGCTGGGACATGGTGCCTTGACCTAGTGGAGAAGATTTATGCTGGACTGAACAGTGATCACCACAGTCCTCATCCCAACTGGCACCAACAGAATTCATGCTTTCATTCTTTCCTATCTAAATATTGGGGTAACTTCTAAAATGCCCTCTTGATTTCAGTCTTGTTCAAGCAAGTCAGCTAGTTATCATAGTAGAACTGAAGTCTCTCAATTTAACTCACAGGTTTAAAAGACCTTTCAGTATTTCCCCCATTGTCCTTGGCATCAATCCTTAACCCTACTAGAAGACTGATTTTGATCTTCTATGTTCATGTCTCTCCAGGTTTATGTCTTGCTATTTACTGTTACCCTCACAGTGCCCAACACAGTACTTTGCACAAAATAGGGGTCCAAAAGAGTTATTTAATGAATGAATGAATGTATGGCTAACTACAAGTCAACATTTCCTAGTAATGCAATACTTTTCTTGACCTGTTGGTGTTTGTAATTTATTCCCATTCCTAAGAATCCTCTTACCCCAATCTTATGCTCATTAACCCTGTGGACTCCTTTTCATCCTGGAGGTCCCAGTTTTCATCTCTTTCATTGAGGAGATCTTTCCTGACCCTTTCCTGGCCTTTGCTGTGTATTTCTCCAAATTGCTTCCATAGCAACCCACATGTTGTAATTTGTGCCCTCTTCTGTAGTCTCCCAATGGATCACAACCTCCCTGAAGATCTGCAGTATGTCAGGACCTAAGTCTCTCTTTATTCACTACTGTAGCACAGAAATTGCCACAGGACCTTGTACACTGTTTAGGCTCAAACTATTTGTTGGTTAATGAATGAAGAAAAGTAGGAAGCAATGGAATATGTCCACCTAAAATGAATTTGGGTGTAGACAGTCACACAATATTTACAAAATAGCATTTAATATGAATTGTTACCAAAAAGTAAACTGATTAACAGAAACATAACATAAACAGTCCACTTTCATAAGATAATGAAACTCTGCTGATGGCAGGGAGAATACCAAGGTAATACCAGTGCTTATACACTGATAATATTTGTTTCAATTTCTTTCTCATTCTTGAGTTTAAATAAGAAAAAATAATATTGTGATTACCCCAAAATTCTAGCTAAAATTCTTCTTAGAATCTGAACCAAAGAAAGAAACAATTCACTAACATTCAATTCTATTTTTTTGGTTATATTTATCTAATTTATGTGTCTGATTTATGCTTTTATATATTCATTATGTATTTATTGTGTACCACCCATTGTACTACCTTGTAGAAATAATTGCATTTAGCTGACAAGTATTTTTAGAGTATGACTGCATATTTCACAAATAGCTATTTTTGCCTGACATCCAAATATTATTTTATTTGAATCTATCTTCTGAGTTATAAGTTATAAATTGGTTACATGAGCAGTAAAATAGGTTTCTGAATCTTAGACAGCATAATCTTGATTACCTAAAAATCAGAGATTAAAAGCCTATTGTTTGTTTGGCCCTAAATTGCAGTTAGCTACCATGATGTTGCAGGCAATGAATGATATTGAATTCTGATATATAAAATAGGCAGTTATTACTGAAAAATATTAGATTTATATCTACAGAGGATGAAATAATGTTCAGTGTGCCTATCACAGTATCTGGCTTAATAAATTCTTGCTGTTATCATTCTTTGACATTTGTATCATCATTGCCTGGCATTTTCTCACAACAGTTAAGAGCATGGCTGTGAAATCAGTAAGAAAATGCTTCTGTTTTGTTATGGCCCCCTTTCTGTCAGGTTCCTCATGTAAAAATGGGGATAATTGGATTATTGTAAAGATTCTTTTTCTAAACACAATATATTTTAAAAATTATTTTATTTTTTATTGCAGGAAAAATCTATGAATCCATCCACATGGATGAAACCAAAAAGATTAGCCACATGAGGAATAATTTCCCAAAAATGCATAAATGGATTTAGTTGGGATTGCCCCCATTTCTCTACTTAATTTTGCTTCTGTCAATGCAGCAACTATGAGATGCAGTGATTAGTTTTTTCTTTCTACTATAAATATTTCTTGTGGAGATCATGCCAAATATTGATTTAGCCCTTTCTTCAGTTGAAATATTGTTGGGCTCTAAATACATTTATTTGTATGCTAAAATAACTTTCCTACTGCACAGTTTCCTTACAGCATTTTTCATCTGGTCAGTTCTCAAGGTATAAATTAAGGGATTTAACAAGGGAGTTATGTCAGTGTAAAATACAGCAACTGCTTTATCAATAGATAATGTAGCTGCAGGTCTCATATACACAAATATGGAAGGCACAAAGAATAAGACAACCATTGTGATGTGGGAGACACAGGTGGACAGGGCTTTGTGCCTTCTTCCCAAGCTGTGGTTTCATAGGGAGCACAGGATGACCAAATAGGAGACCAGCAAGAAGAGGAAGTTTAACAAGCAGATGAAACCACTGTTAGCAGCTACAAAAAGCCCTAGAATGTGGGTATCAGTTCAGGCAAGAGTGAGCAAAGTGTTCTGATTACACATGAAGTGATCTATGATATTAGAGCCACAGAAGGGTAATCAGAACATGAAGAGGATCTATATGGTTGCATGAAGTAAACCCCCATCCATGACACTCCCACTAGCAGACCACATACCCACCAGTTCATGATGGTTGTATAGTGCAAGGGCTTACAAATGGCCACATAGCAGTCATAGGCCATCACAGTAAGCAGGATGACTTCAGCACCTGCAATAAAATGTTCCCCAAAGACTTGGGTTATACATCCATTTAATGGTATGATCTTCTTTTCATGGAGTGAATCTCTGCTCAGTTTTGGGTATTGACAGAGGAGTAGCAGGCATCTATAAGGGAGAGATAGGCCAGGAAATAGTACATGGGGGAACCCAACAATGGACTGGCAATGAGAGATAGGCCAGGAAATAGCACATGGGGAAACCCAACAATGGACTGGCAATGATGGTGACCACAATGAGCACACTTCTTACCACTGTGATGATGTAGATGACAAAAAACACCGCAAATATGATTTTCTGCATGTCTGGATTCTCTGTAATCCCAAGGAGATCAAACTCTGTCACATTGTTTCTATTCTGCATGAATTTCATGTGGCTTTTAATTCCTTTGCCAGAAAATACAACAATTTTTATTAATGCAACCTTGAAATTATTAAATTTCCAAATATAATTAATACAGTATTCTTAATTTGGCTGTTGTTATGAGGTTTCCTTATGTTGTAAATAAAAATTATGAATTCTTGATGCTTACTGAAGCTGCCTCCCAGATGAAATTCCAGTAAGAGAATAATTATGAAGAAATCTTGTAAACACATAGGGCAGGGGATCATCTTTTTTCACTGATGACTAATAATTTAGAAGTGGTGGCTAATATACATATTTGCAGATGACTCTGGAAAGATAGGTAAAAGATGAATGAAAAGGTTATGAATGCAAAGTTAAGGAATATACTCTTTATCTGTAAGAAATTGAGAACAATGGAAGATATTGAAAATATGAGTGAAAAGATATAGAGAAATCTGGAGAAGGAGGATTATTGGATATTGTTATTGTAAAGTCCTTTGTGTGTCTTGGAGAAAGATTGGGATGAGCTTCAGAAAAGAGTGTAAGCCATAGACAAAGAAACTAGTTAGAAGAATATTTATAGTAGTTGACACAAGGAATAACAGATGGTAATGAAAGAAAGGATAAAAACCTACTGTAAAACATTTATGTTTCTTGCCTGAATTTAATTAACTTTATCATTGATTATATATATATATTATATATATGCAATGATTCCTTTTTATGTATATAGCATGGAAGTAAGAGCTTTGTACATGTGATTTCATTTACTCCTTCTAACAACCAGTGTGGTTGCTATTGCTCATCCATGTTGCACATGAGGAAAGAGTATCTGGTATTAAGAGCAATGGTTATAATAACAATGATAATAAGAGCTAAACTTACTCTTCACTGTGTTCTGTCTTTTGCTGACATGGTTTATTTAATGCTTTCTATAAACCTTTGAAATGGATACCTTTATTATTTTTTTGCTTATTTTACATCAGGAATTGGAATCATAGAAATATGAAATATCCTTTCCAAGATCAAGCAACCAATGAAGGGCAGACCCAAGTTTAGGTCTTAAGTTGTTCTGTTTATCATTATTGTTTCATCCCATTTCTCAAACCATGCACTATATTGTTATAACTACAATGCTGGTAAATAATCCTCTTTGATATTATCATTAAAATATTGTTGTATTTATTATTTTAACACTATTTTGTAGTTACGTTTCTATATGTATGTATATATATATATGTAAGTGTGTGTGCATGTTTAATGACAATTTGAATATATTTATTGTTTAATGACATCTTGGATCTCTCAAATATTAAAAATGTGATACTTTTTCATTGAAAAGCCCTTTCATCTTGGCTTCTCCTTCAGTCCTTGCTCTCTACTTTCCTATCCGTAGCCTTCTCTATGGGCTTAGTCTTCAAAAAAATGTCACAGTCATTAAGTGTTTGGTTCTAAAATTATATTGACTACATAATCCTGATCTTCCTTTTGCATCTTCTTTTACTTTACCTACCTGCCTTGCTATATTGCTCCTTTATAATAAGATAATATTAGCTGCCACTCAGATTATGAGTATTGATTGAAAGAGCATGTGTGAACCTATCCAGACTGTGCTGGGGACACACTTAGGGCTTTCATATATTCAATTTTATGACTGAGTATGCACCTAGGAAATAGAAAGAATTGACATTTAAGCATTAATATCAAGAAAAATCTAACCATGTAATAATCTCAAGAAAATCATCCCTAAATTTATCTTTAAAGAAGCCAAAGAAACACAGATTACCTAACTCAGCTTGGTAACTGATCCCACTAAGGGTTCTCCATGTTCACATTTATACTAAACATCAGTTGATTATGTCTTTTTTATTCATGTTTCTGTCTTTTCTGTGTTAAGTGTATTTACATATTGTTTTCATCCTTATGATTAATCTTCATTATTAAAGGACAATATCTTATGATAAAAGTATGGTGGCAGATGTCAGATATCTCAGTTACAGAGCTTGAAATTACTTACCTTCTATGAACGTCAATGCTTTCATCTGTTGAATGAGCTTAATGACATTTATTATCATTTAAATAATTGGGGCGGGGATGAAATACTTTATTATTATATTTTGAAAGTGTTGAGAAATGATTTGTAAATCAGTAAAGAGCAATATTTTCTAAGAGTCAGCACTATTGACAAAAGTACATTCGTAGTCTTTATAGATGATCATAATGATGTTTGGGGGTATTCACAAACACCCCCATCTTCAAATTCACCTCCTCTAGGAATAAATAACTTTTAATATGTAAGATGTCACACACATGGAAGAAACTATTCAGTTAATTCAAATCAACAGGTGTTAAGAAAGTGTTCATAAGAATCTAAATATTTCCTTTTGGTCTAAAACCTGAAAAACTTTTTCCCAAAAAAATCTTGGATTTGAATTTAGAATTGACTCACTTGAAATAATATGTAGAAGTCATCTTCTATATATGGATGTCTCCATTCCTGCAGGTCAAGAGGTGGAAATTGTGGTGGAAACACATTTATATGTGTTGTTTTGCCCATGATAAAACTTGCTCTGGAGATGTGAATAACAGCGAATCATTTTCACCTTGCATTGAATAGATTTTTAAAGGTTGCCATAAAGGTTCAGGAACATGGTCTTGTAGCTGCTGCTTTTTCTCCCAGGAATAAATTATCTCCTTTGATGGAAAGGCTTTGTCTTAGAAATAGATATTTTGGACAGCCATATTTGAGAAACACCCATTCATTACTGGGAATTGTATTCCTGCACTTGGAAACTTAACTAAGTGAGAGTCCTCATTCTCTGTGTGATCCTTTTGTTGAGAAGGCTGAATGTCATGTGAATAGCAGGGTGACATCATTCCTGTGTGTGACTCTTTGATGCATTTTCCCTGTTGACTCATGCCATAGTGGGAAATTCTGTTTCTTAGCAGACTTAAACCTTTTCTGGAAACCTGCTATTGATTACTTGAGAGCTAGAGCAATAAGGACCTAAACATAACAGCAGATATTTTAAAGTTACTTGATTCCTAATGTTGTTTTTCACTTTATTCAAGAGGGCTTTGTAAGTACCCAGAAACACCAGAAGGCTGCAGATTAAAATTAGCTCTGATGTCTATGGGCTGGTTATAGAATATTAGGCAGCAATACAAATGTAGATAGATATCTAAACTATAATAATAGAGTACCAGTTGTTATACATCTTTGTCACTTGGTATTTTTAGTTGTTTCCTTTTGGTCATTCTAGGGGGTATATAGTGGTAAATTATTGTAGGTTTAATTTGTACTTTCCAGGTGACATTTTTCATGTTTTTATTGGCCATTTGTATATCTTCACTTGTGAAGTTGCTGTTCATGAACTCTTCACAATTTCAAAATATTGTTCTTCGTACCTTATTACTCTCTATATTTCCTTTGTCATTCAGATGATGTAAATATACTTTTCTAGAAGTCTGTGGCCTGCATCTTTACATTTCCATTTTTAAAATAGTGTCATCTGATGATCAGAAGTTTATAAATTTTAACAAATTTTACTTTTCATCTTTTTTTGGTTCATTCTTATTTTTTCATATTTAAGAAATATTGGTCTACTTAACATCACAAAATTTCTTCTAGAATTTTTATAGATTTAGCTTAGCATAGAGGTCTCTGACCAACTTTGATTTAATTTTTGTGTATGATGAGAGGAAAGGATTGAGGTACATTTTCTCCTTATGGATATATAGTCAATCGTGCCAAATTTGTTGCGAACTCTGTTCCTTTCCTACTGAATTAATTTAAAATTTTTGTAAAAATAACCATAGATTTGGGTTTATTTATAACATTTATATTCTGTTCCACCAATCTATATTTTTATTTCTATGCCAATGTCACACAGTCTTTTTACTGGAGTCATATAGTAAGTCTGAAATTATGTACTGTAATTCCAATGTTCCTTCTTTGGGAGTGACTTACTACACTATCTATTTTAAATTTCTGCATAAATTTCAGAATAAGCTTGTAATTTTCCCCCAAAAGTTCTAATGGCATTTGATTGGAATCACATTGAATCTATAAAATTTATAAGGTAAAAATATTGGGCCACTAATCCATCAACATGGTATATCTCTCCATTTATGTGCATCTTTAATTTCTCCCATAAGTATTTTCTCATTTTTGTAATCAGGTCTTGAATATAATTTTAAAATGTTTCTGTAATATTTCATATTTTCTAATAGTATTGCAGATAGTAATTTGATTTTACTTTCATTTTGAATTTTTTTTGTTTGTAGAAATACAACTAATTTTATTACATTGGCTTTGTATCCTGTGACCTTTCTAAATTCACATTTTCTCCTGAGAGACTCATGCTGTCGGCAAATAATATGTTTTTATATTTTTGTTTCTTTCTTTCCAGAGTGTGTCTTTTATTTCTTTCTCATACCTTATTGTAATACCCAGGACCTCTGTTTTAATGCTGAATAGGAATGTTAACAGTGGACATTCATGAGCTGAAATCTGCATATGTGGCCACCATACACACCACCCATACACCTCATTCAAAACCCCAAACCCACAGCTCGTCCAAAATGATAAGCTAACCGTCCCCACCACCCTCAACCCCCCAGTCCCTTCACTCTTTCCTGTGTCATGCCTGGACCACAATAAAGGGCACAAGCCAATGGATCCCTCCTGCTGTACTTGTGTGCTCTCCACCTACTGGTTGACACATCTCAAGTGTGTGCACTTCCTGTTGACCCCTCATAGCACCCCACTTCCTCTCTGGGACCTGTGAGTAACACACTATCTTTTCTTATAAATCATTAACTTCCCATTGTTTCACACCTGACCTTCACACAGACCCAAATTTAAAATCCAACTTAACTAATTTGCAACAGTCATTTTGAGCAAGTTCCTTCTTATTTCTCATTTGCTAACTTTTTTTAAATCATAATTTTTTTATGCCTCTATGGAAAGATCAGGTGTTTCTTCTCCTGCATTCTGTTAATTTGGTGAATTGCATTGAGAGCTTTTGGAATGATAAACCAACCTTTTATTCTTGAGATAAATTCCAGATGGTCATGATGCATTATTAGTTTTTTTAAATTACATTTTATTTTCTAATATTTTAAAAATATCTTTGTGTATATGTCCCTAAGAGATATGGGCCTATCACTTCTTTTTCTAAATTTTGATTTTCTTTCCCCAAAGGGATCTGGAAATTTTATTTTCAATAATAATGATAGGCCATTCTTGTTTGTCAAATAAATCAGGCAAATATTCAAAACTCACAATTTTATTTTGTTTTTCCAATACAAAGTTTGACCAAAGTATAGAAACTACTGCAGTAATTTTTTTTCAAATATGTTACAACAGAAAATATAATATTCATAAGTGTAAAGCGCTTTAGAAAACAGTGTTGTGGTAGCCTTCATAATATAAAGCCAATGTTGTTTTTATCATCTTTTATGCTTTCATATATGTTTAAAACCTAGGTAAAACTTATTGGTCAAATACGACTTAGCCTGAGGCTAAGACTGTTTCAGAACAAGCAAGCCTTTGTCCTTGGGTTTTGAAAATGTAAGTACTATATTGTTTGTAAAGGCTGAATCACAATCAATCTATCGTTTGCTTGTTGGTTCTACTGTCATTTTACTATCATCTTGTATTGCTGGTCTCATCATTTTCTCTGTTATGCTTATATAGTCTCTCTTCTTTTTGCCATTTATCTGTAAATAATAGTCCTTTAATTATATATATTCCAATACTACTGATTTATATAGAAATTAGCCTCCACGCTGTAAGAGCCAAAATTGTAGTTGGAAAAGCAATTCAGAGTGTATATAAATAAAAAATATTGATCCACTATGGAAATAACATACATTTTGAAATGCTTTATTGTGATTTGACTATATGATTTAGCCAATGCTGGTTTCATACAATGAGTAGCATAATGTCTCTCTTCTATTTTTTTTTGGAAAGAGTTTGTATAGAATTAGTATCTTTTTCAACTATTTTTTTCAGTTGTTACTTGTGCTTTTGGCATATCTTAGAATCCATTGTCAAATGACATGACCTTAAGGATTTATCCTGTGTTTTCTTCAAGGAGTTTTATGTTTTCGCTTTTATAGTTAGGTCATTGATCCATTTTGAGTTAATGTATATGCTGCTAGATATGGTACGGGATATTTCATTTGTAGGTGTATATCCAGTTGTCCCTGTACCATTTTTTGAGGAGACTATTTCCTATGGGAACCCATGTAATATCAATTCACCATATATACATGTGTTTATTTCTGAAATCTCAATTTTATCCCATCAATCTATAAGTCTATATTTATGCAAGTATCACAGTTTTTTCATTATTGTAGCTTTGTAATAAGTTTTTTTTTTTTAAAGCAGTTTATTTTTTCTGTCAGTATAACATTTTGAAATATTATTATTTTTACATTAGAAACATTACAGGATTACAGATAATTCATGGAAAAGTAGAATGTTCACATATACTCTGCTATTGTTGATACTTTGTATTTGTGTGGTACTTTTTTAATATTTATTTTGAGATCAGGAGGTGTGAGTCTTTCAAATTTGTTATTCTTTTTCCATATTATTCTGGCATTCAACATTACTTGCAATTACCTATGAATTTTAGGATTAGCTTTTCCATTTCTTCAGATGTGGCAGTTTGGATTTCGATAGGACTTGCACTGATTTTGAAATCAGTATGGGGAGTATTGCCATCTTAATTTTATTTTCTTCAATCCATGAATGCAAGATGTGTTGTCATTCAATTTGGTCTTTAATTTTTGTCAACAGTGTTTTGTAGCTTTCTTTGTACAAGCCTTGCATCTCCTTCATTAAATTTATAGCTAAAAATTTATTTTTTTGGATGATATTGTAAATGGAATTGTTTTCTTAATTTCACTTTCAGGTTGTTCATTGTGAGTATAAAGAAACACAACTGATATTAACATATTGATCTTAGAACCTGTAACATTGTTGAACTTGCTTATTACATCTCACAGCTTTTCATGTGTTTATGCCTTAGTATTTTCTATATATGAAATTATGTCATTTGTGCATAGAGATAATTTTAGTTCTTGCTTTCCAATTTGGATGCCTTTTTTCTTCTTCTTGACTAATGGGCCTGGTTAGCACTTACAATACAATAATGAGTATTAGGGGAGAAAACAGACATCTCATTTTGTTCCTGATTTTATTAGCAAAGCATTCAATTCTTCACTATTAAGTATGATGTTAGCTGTGCACTTTTCATAATTTACTTTTATCAGACTGAAATATTTCTCCTTTTCCCTGTTTGTTGAATTGTTTTTTCATTTATCATGAGAGGGGGTTAGTTTTAACAAATGTTTTTATAAATAAATTGATATGATGATATGGCTTCTTTTCTTTCATTCTATTAACATGGTGTATTACACTGATACACTGATTGAATTTTTTTTTTTACTGCCAAAACCAGTTTATTAAATCTACATGTTCACTGATGAAAGAAACCTTGTTCCAAACTGTCCAAGGCCTTGAAGTTCAAGGCATGTCTTATTTATTTTAAACCCAAATATGTTCAACATGCCCCATATATGATAGGATTGGACAACATAATTTAATACAGGAAGATTTCTGTAAGTAAGCTAACCCCTTGTTTCCATTTTTAAAAATTTTTATTTATTTAAAGGTATTTAGATTACATAAATGTTACGTAAAAAATATAGGGGATTCCCATATGTCCCAATCCCCACACGGCCCACATTTACTCACATTAACATTCTACGTTAGTGTCGAACATTCATTGCAATTGATGAACACATTTTGGAGCATTGCCACTAAGTATGGATTATAGTTTACATTGTAGCTTACAGTCTCTCCCACACAATCCTGTAGGTTATGGCAAGATATATAATGGCCTGTATCTGTCATCGCAATGTCATTCAGGACAATTTCCAAGTCCTGAAAATGCTCCCATGCACACCTGCTTTCCCTCTCCCTGACCTCAGAACCTCCAGTGGCCACTACCTCCACATCAATGATATAAGTTCTTCCATTGCTGGAATAAGTCTATAGTAGAATACCAGTAAGTCCACTCTTGTCATATTTCATTTCCCAATCTTAAGGATTCTGGGATGGTGATGCCCACTCCACTTCTAATTAAGAGGGGGCTTCAGTCCTAAACAGCCAATGGATGGGACTCTCTTGCTTGCACTTGTAGACTCTCTCAGTTCCTTGGTGATTGATTTTCAACTTTAAAACATACTTTCATCCCTGTGATAAAATCCCAGGGATGAAAGGATGTTTTAAATTTTCCTTTAAACCTCATTCAAGTATATCATTCTGTACTGTTAATTATTTTCACAGTTTTGTGTTACCATTACAGCCATTACCAAAATAGCATCCATTACCAAAGCTTTCCCATTGTCCCAAATATAAACTCTGTATATTTTAAGCCTCAATTTTTATTCCCCACCCCACTCCATCTCCTGGTAAACTATATTCTAGATTCTGACTCTGAGTTTGCTTATTCTAATTATTTCATATTAGTAAGATCATGCAATATTTGTCCTTTTGTATCTGGTTTACTTCATTCACATGCTGTCATTAAATTTCATCCATATTGTTGCATGATCAGAGCTTCTTTGCTTTGAGCAGCTGAATTATATTCCATTGACCACATTTTGTTTATCCACTCATAGGTTGATGGACACTTGGGTTGCCTCCATCTTTTGGCAAATGTGATTAAGGCTGCTATGAAAATCAGTCCCCAAATACTGTTCAAGCCCCTGCTTTCAGCTTTTTAACCGGGACGAGTGGGATTGCCATGATGTATGGTAATTTTATACCTAACTTTCTGCGGAGCTGCCAAACTTTTTTTCACTATTTCCATTCTCACCAGCAATGAATATATATGCCTATTTTTCCACATTCTCTCTAACACTTGTCATTTTTCATTTTTTAATTAGTGGTCATTCTAGTGAATGAGGTGTGATATCTCATTGTGATTTGGATTTGGATTTTCCTAATGGCTAATGATGTTGAGCATGCTTTTTGGCTATTCATATATCTTCTTTGGAGAAATGTTTATTCAAATATTTTGCCCATTTTTTAACTGATTTATTATTTTCTTGTTGAATTAAAGGATTACTTTGTATGTTCTGGATATTAAACAATTATTGGCTATGTGGTTTCCAAATATTTTCCCCCAATGTATAAGCTGCCAAGTTTATTTCTATGTATGGCTTCTAGATACTGCCTCATGCCCTTTTATTTCAGCCCAAATGAATCCCTTTAGCATTTCTTGTCGAGCAGGACTACTAACAATAAACACTTTTTGCTTTTATTATTCTGAGAATACCTCAATTTATTCTTCAAGTTTGAAGTTTAGTTTTTCTAGATCCATTTCTAGGTTGAGCATTTTATTCTTTCGCACTTTAAATATGTCTTCCCATTGCCTTCTGTCTTCTAAAATTTCTGAAAAGACATTGGTTGTTAAACTTATTGAGAATCTCTTTTATGTGACAAGTAGATTCTTTCTTGCTGTTTTTTTTTTTTTTAAAGATTTATTTATTTATTTATTTATAGCCCCCTTGCTGCTTGTGTTTGCTGTGTCCATTCGCTGTGTGTTTTTTCCGTGTCTACTTATCTCCCCCTTGCTGTGAGGTCCTGCTGCATCAGCCCACCATGCCGCGCGGGCCGGCCTGCTCTCACTCTTGCTGTCTTTCTATTTTGAAAATGTGGTTATAATGTGTGTCAATGTAGACTGCTTTTATTCTTTTCTATTTAGAGTTCACTGCACTTCTTGGAGGTGTAGATTTGTTTTGCATCACATTGGGGAGAGTTATTGTCCATTATTTCTTCAAATAGTCTTCCTGTTCATTAGTCTCTCCTTTCTGTCTGGGACTCCCATTTTGCATATGATGGATCACTTGAAGGCATCCTACAGTCTTTGATGTTCTATTAATTTTAATTCATCCTTTTTTTATTTCTGTTTCTCAGGCTGGATTACCTCATTTGACCTTTTTTTTTTTTTAATTTCAGTGCTTCTTTATTCTGCTTGCTGAAATCTTCTATTGAATTCTTCTATTGATTTTTCATATGAGTATGTACTATTGACTGCAGAAATTGTACTTATTACTTTTTTATATTCTCTTGCCTTTTATTGGTAATCTTTGTTTTGGTAAGACATCATTCTTATAGTTCCTTTAGTTCTCTGTCCATGGTTCATTTTACTCTTTGAATGTATTTAACAATGTTGATTTAAAGTAGTTTTCTTTTTATTTTAATATATGGGCTTCTTCAGTTACGGTTTCTATACATTTTTCCTATTAATGTGATATTCTTATTATTGTCTTTACATGCTTTTTAATTTTTAAATTCAAAACTGGACACTGAATATTATAATGAGTTATTTCTTGACATCAGATTCTCTCCTCTCCTTAAGTTTTGATGTTTCTACTTATTATGAGTAAAGTTGAGAGTTTATTGACTTTTCTAAACTTTTTCTAATGGCTGTGTTCTTTTTTGTATGTGGTCACTGGAGTCTCCATTCAGTTAACTCTGAGGAAAGCTAGTGATTTGACAGAGATTTGATTAAATGATCATAGGCAAAAACATATTGTTTCATTCCTTGCTCTGTGTTTGAGTACTTTTTGAATGCTTAGACAGGCTTTTTACAACTCTGCTTATCCTGCAGTTCCTGAATGTACAGAGTCTAAACTTCAGGCAGAGATAAAAGCTTAAGATCCTCTCAGGACATTTCTGAGGATGCACGTATGCCTGAATATACATTTGGACTTCTAGATTACCTGCCATACAGAGGAGCTTTATAAAGTCTTTATCCCTCCATGTATACCCTTCCATAGCCTCTTATTTTTTTTATTTTTAAAAAATTTATTGAAGTATATCATTCATGCATGAACATATATAAACTATAAGTGTTCAGTAAACATCATGATCTTACAAAACAAACATGCATAACATCATACAGGGCTCCCACACATCACCCCCCGCCCCAAACATCCTGCATTGTTGTGAAACATTTGTTAACAAATCATGAAAGAGCATCATCAAAGTATTACTACTAACTATAGTCTGAATCTTCCTCCCCTAAACACTTTTTAAAGGATTTATTTATTTATTTATTTACTTTTATCCATTTTTATACCGCCCCCCACCCATTTTTGCTGTGTCTGCATCCATTCTCTGGGCAACTCTCTGTGTCCATTTCCTACCCTCTCTTCTCATGCTTCTCCTCCTGTCTTCACAGGGATTCGATGCTGGAACCTGCAATGTGGGAGAGAGGCATCCTACTACTCCTTACGCCACCTTAATTCCTGTATTTTTGGCACATCTTGTCTTGGCTCTCCCTTGTGTCACTCTCCTGTTACATCATCATCTTGCTGCATGGCTTGCGGGGCCTGGGGTGGACCCAAGCACAGGGCCTGGTGGCGCACCCGCACATGAGGCCTGGCGGCTCACCCTCTCGTGGGGCCTGGCGGTGCACCTGCTCATAGGGCCTGGCAGCTCACCCACAGATGGGGCCTGATGGCTCACCCGCTTGCAGGACCTGGTGGCGCACCTGCACACAGGGCCTGGTGGCGCACCCACTCCCAGGGCCTGGTGGCACACCTGTGCACGGGGCCTGGTGATCCACGTGACTTCTATATTTTTCTTCTTTTATTTTTACCAGGAGGTCCCAGAGGTCAAGCCCAGGTCCCTCCATATGGGAGACAGATGCCCAACCCCCCGAGCCACATCTGTCCGCCTGCTATATCTCTTAAAATGGACCAAAGATACACAAAGTTACAGTTTTTCCCATACAGGATCGTCATATAATAAATCAGGCTTAGTTTATCACCAGCATTCTAAAAACCAGACCTAGGGAGAAAAACTAGGCCTGGGGACACATGCATGGTTTCTAATATATCGAATGTTTCGCCTACACTGATTATCACAAAATCCCTGCTGCTTTCTCCATCTGGTATTCTTTGCCTTATGCAGCTGCTGCCACTATATTTGCCTTTAGTTCTTTTTTTTTTAATTTTTTTTTATTTGTAAAATGATATATAAATACATATGCATATATGTGCATTTGTTTACATAAATGTTATTTGTTATATATATATATATATACATTTTATAAAGGTGCCTAGATTACCCAAATATTACTCAGAAACTACAGGGATTCCGATGCTCCCCACCGCCCATACCCCCAACAACACCCCATAATGTTTGACACATACAGCTGAATGTGAGACAATGTGGCAAGTGCAGTAATGGAATTCACCACAATCTCTGAAATCAGGAGGATGTAGCTGTGCCAACATTCAGTCTTGAGGAAATGGAGAAGTTTTCAGACAAACATAACAGGAAAAGCGATGCCTACGGAGTGAACAGAATAAAGTTATCTATATATGTCTCTTTTGTATGACTTGAATTAATATCACAATTTTGTTTTTTATCCATATGTGTATGCCAAGCCATTTTGGAGAATGATGTATGCACCTTTGGGTATTTGTGAATTTGCCTGCTATATGGCCACATAATGGATTGGCTCTTGAAATTCAATGCATAGTACTTGTCTTTTCTCCTTTTAAAAGTTAAACATTTTACTTGCAGAAAATTAAAAGAAAATCAGGAAATGATAAAGAAAAAAACCAGTAGTATCACTTGTAGAATATAAAAAAATAAAAGACTAACACAGTCTTCATCCTGAGCTGTGGTGGACAGTTCCAGTGCAGTAGACAGGTGGCCTGTGAGCCTGGCATTGCCTCTTGTGGAAGCCTGACCCCACTCTGTAGCTTTCTCCCTTTGTCTCACAACCATATCCACCAATAGAATGCTAATTCACCAGCTGCTTGCCTTAACAGATTCAAGAATAAGGGGAAATATAGTACCTAAATGAGCCTGTGGCCTATTGAAGTTAATGTGGAGCTGAGGAAAACTAAGATGGATGACTAGATGCTGAAAAGAAATGTCAGCTCTCTTCCTGAAGACACAGCTTCTCCACTGCAAGAAAAACATAACAACCAGGGCAAGGTAAATTGGTCTATTGATGACATTGTCAAAGGCATAAATAGCAACAATTTGGAAAGCATCTCCAAGCTACTCAAGCTTCTAGGAACTGCTTTCTAGGGAGAAACAACCTCCCACAGACCACATAATCTGAGCTGGTTTGATTTCAAAACTTGTGTCCTTCTTTGGAAAACTGATTGTACTCCTATTCATTTTGAATCTGCTTGGGCACTCAATAATATTCCTTCTGGGACGTCAGAACAGACCAAGGCTGTGGTAGACAAAGTTGCTATCCCAGCATTCATTTCTCTGTTGGCATCTCCCCATGCTCACATCCGTGAACAAGATGTCTGGGCTCTAGGAAATATTACAGGCGATGGTTCATATTTCTGAGACTTGTTTACGAAGTATGGTGCAGTCAAGTCTCTGTTGGCTCTACTTACAGATCAGGATATGTCATCTTTAGCATGTGATTACCTACATAATCTTACCTAGACACTTTCAAACCTTTGTCAAAACAAAAATTCTGCACCCTCATTAGATGCTGTTGAGCAAATTCTTCCTACTTTAGTTCATCTCCTGCATCATGATGATCCAGAAGTATTAGCAGATACCTGCTGGGCCATTCTCTGTCTCACTCATGGTCCAAATGAATGGGTTGAAATGGTTGTGAAAATTGGATTTGTGCCCCATCTTGTGAAGCTCCTAGAGGCTACTGACTTGCCAATTGTGACTTCTGCACCAAGAGCCATAGGGAAAATTGTTACTGAGACAGATAAACAGACTCAGGTTATAATAGTTGCAGGAGCCCTTGTTATCTTTCCCAGTCTCCTATCTAACTCCAAAACTAATATTCAGAAGGAAGCTGCATGGACAATATTGAAAATCACAGCTGGTTATCAGGACCAGACACAGCAAGCACCAAATCATGAACCCGTCCCTTTCTTCATTAGCATTCTTTCAAGGCAGCTTTAAGACACAAAAGGAAGCTGTATGGGCTACGAACAACTCTACAAGTGGTGGATCAGTGGAACAGATTGTATACCTTATCAACTGTGGTATGATAGAATCATGGATGAATCTTTTAATTGTAAAAGATATCCAAATTATTCTGGTTATTCTGGATGCCATTTGAAATATCTTTCAGGCTGCTGAGAAACTAGATGAAACTTAGAAACTTAGTATGATGATTGCAGAATGTGGAGGCTTGGACAAATTGAAGCTCTAGAAAACCATGAAAATGAGCCTGTAAAAGACTTCATTAAGCTTGATTGAGAAGTATTTCTCTGTAGAGGAAGAAGATGATCAGAATGTTGTGCCAGAAACTACCTCTGAAGGCTATACCTTCCTAGTACAAAATGGTACTCCTGGGACTTTGAACTTTTAGCTTGCACAGCTGAGGTATAAAGTTATTTGTGTACATGCTTGGTATAAGTTTGTTTTGTTATTTCTCTACTAAGAACTCTTTTAAAATGTGATTTGTTATGTGGCATGTTTTACAATGAAACTATACTGGAACAGTTCCAAACCATACATACTATATGAAGCCTCTCCTCACTGCATTTCTTATTTCTGTGTGGAATTTCATATCTTGCAGTGTGTCCTGTAAATAAGATTAAATCCCACCTTTTTTTAAAAAAAATAAAGGACTTGATATTTCTTTGGACTTGTTTTAACATCTGTAAAACTGGGGAAAATAAGGAACTCTGTAGGTATCTATATATATAAAGTGAATTGTCACTTAGACTTATTTATTTCCTATTTGATTGTCAATATTTAATATTTTCTCAGAATCAGTGTTTTTGGTAAAATTCAGATTCCTAGGAGATAGCCTTGAATTTCTAATTCATAGGACTGGTGTTAGATTGTGATTCAGTTAGGCACACCTTAACTAATAACATCTTCATGGGTCCTCTTTACAAATGGTTCACACACATAGGACCAGGGTTTAAGAACTGAAGATGCCTTTTGTGGAGGACATGATTCAGTCTCCAATAGTTCAGCTTCTGTACTCCCAAAAGACATGTTCTCCTCTTATCCAAAATCCATTAATTCCATTACAATATCCCAAAAGACTTAAGACATTTTAGAACAATATTAAGTGCAAAGTCTCTTCAAATCCATTATGGGAGTGATCCATCCTGGGGCAAAATTCTTCTGTCTGATGGCCCTGTGTGCTGTGTATTGAAGTGATATTAATGATCTTGTTTCCTCAAAATATCATAAACATGCTGACCACAATTAGAATGCAAGAATTTGAGAAAAACATGCTTATGTAACATTTATAAGTAGATATTCATGACAGTATATATATGAACTGGCCTGATTCCTGCTGAGTGACACTCTCCCAAATAATAATATTATGACCAAATGTGGCATAAAACTCTATTGCAGTTACCACTTTGGTGAGAGGTTGGTAGAGGCAGATTTAACTTGGTCATTCTGACTCTCAGCTCCAATGCCCTTGCCATGCTGGGAGGCTTGTAACCCTCAACACACTGCAATCTTTGACCCTCTGCTTTGGATCCTCTATGACACTCATTAAAGGAACTTGCTTACTTTATGTGGGCCCATAAGATGATGGACTTTAGAGACTATGGTATCCTCTACTTATACATATGTTGCCTGGACCTGGTTATGGCATATTGTGCCCTGGACCTGGTTATGACATATTAGTTGTATCAGCATCTTATAATTAAGAAAGCAAATAAATTGTTTTGGGCATCCAAAATATAAAAATGCTGAATCTGCTTTCAATTTGCAATCATTTCTCAGGTCATTTTATGACAATTTTATGACATTTACACAAATTATGAAACTTAGAAAACAAGTTTTTTTCTTCCAAAATACAATGGTGTGACAGGTATAGGATAAATGTTCCTATTCCAGAAGGGAGAAATTTGGAAATTTCTTTTAGGGAAATAAGAGTCATGGGTCCCAAACAAATCTGGAGCCAACATTTGATGATTTGGAAAATTCTTTGCTTATCCAGATTGTGTACTGTGATACTAGGGCCAGAAGTGAGTCTATCAGGAACCTCTCTGAGCTTTCAGAAAGTAAGACCCCAGAGGACAGGAGTCTATGTGAGAATTTAACTGAACAATGCATTGCTAGAGAGTACATGGGCTGAACATGGATCCAGTCAACCCTATCAATGGAAGTCAAGATTGGAAGTATAATTACCCAGGAAGGACTTGTGGAAAGTTATTTTGTCTGATTTTTTTTCCTTTTGGTATTTTGTGTGCCCTAAAACTGCACACAAAACTTGGAAGGGGTGGGGCTGCTACTCCATCAGGTCTTGATGACAAGAATCAAGCCTCTGAGACCTTGAGGTCTAATGGAGTTTGCCCTGCTGGGGTTTGGACTTGCTGGGAGCTGTAGTCCCTATATTCATTCCATTTTCTGCCTTCTGGAAAGGGAAAGTTTATCATATGCTTGCCTTGACATTGTATGTTAGAAGCAGATGTTTTTGAAATTTCACAGATCCATAAGAGGAATTTTGTCTGAGGAAGGATCACACCCATTTGGATTTTGGGGAGACTTTATGTTTAGCCATGTTCTAAAATGGTTAAGGAATTTGAAATACTGTAATAGTATTAATGTATTTTGCACCCTGGTCCTATGTTTATTAACCCATTAGAAAATAGGACCCTTAAAGATGTTATTAGTTGACATGTGCCCAAACTGAATGAAGGTAAGTTTTAACCCAATATGGCTGAAGTCCTTATAAACAAAGGAAACTGGAAACTGAAGAAGTCACAGGAGCCTCCTAACACTGGAAGTCAATGGAACCTGGAAGAAGGAAAAGATGCAACTTTGTGCATTGCCATTTCAAAGAAAAGCCAACTAACCTCAAACATTGAAACAGAAGATACAGATCCTGGGAGGAAGCAAGCCTTCTAGATTTTGAAACTGTGAGCTAATAAATTCCTGTTGTTCAGTCAACCCATTGTTAGTTATTTGTTTTAGCAGCTGAAGAATTATCCATTTATTTCTGAAAGAGGTTAAATTTGCACACACTTTGAACTATAGATCTATAAAACTGTAATTATAGATTTTGTTCGTATCCTTAGCTTATTAGTGGAGTCAATTTATTAGACATTTCCTGGGAAGTATCCTTAGAGTAGAAGCTATGAGAACCACAAAACTCTCAAATATTCATAAATCATTCAAAGAAAGCTCCCTACCCTTGTAATTGCAAAACAAAAATAAAATATTTTTGGCAATTATAAATATTTGAGGTATTTTTTCTCCATCTTCTCTTTCTATACTTTCTTGCACTTCTGTAATTTCTGTTCTTCTGCCACATATGATATGATTCTCTCTCTTTCTCTGCCTCCATGATTGGATAAACCCCTTGTTATTGTTATTTTAAACAGTCATTCACATTAGCAGTTTTGTTTTCATGGTTTTGCTGTGTGAAGATTTTCTGTTTCAATTTTATATGCATATTTTGGAAGAATGTGTCATCTGGTTTACATATAATAATGTTTAAGAGCATAGGATCTGAGTAGGACAGTACTGAGTTTAAATCTAGTTTTGTCATTTACAATGTGAACTTGAGAAAGCATGACCAAATTTAAATTTCAGTTAAAGGAGAATGTTAGATGTATTATTAGAATCAAATAATAATCTTTGTAAAAATCTTAGTACTATTAAATATTAATACATGCTAAATATCATAAATATTTTTATCACTGGAATATATGAAATTATAATGGAACTACATATTGATCTAATTTTTGAAGATTTAAAGGTAATGATCCATATTCTATTTGTCCCTGATATGAAAAAGAGTTCTCTGATTGATGACTGGAATGGTAGAAGTTCTCCAAAGTTGGAATGGGCCCAACCTCCTTGGCCCTTCCTGATTTCTTTCTTCTGGTTTTTCTTATTTCTATAAGGCTTACACTTCCAAGGCATTGGAGACTGCATCATCCAAATGTTGCTTTGATTTTCTCCTGACAAGTCCTGTTTGAAAGTCAAAGAATCATTTTACTATAAATCTGAGGTTAACAAAATAAACACCCAGAACATGAATAAAGTTAAAATAAAGGGCTGTATTTATTCAGAAGGGATATTATAGCAGGGTGTTTAAGAGCAGACTCTGGTGTTAGGTTTTGGGTTTGATTATAACCTGGACAAATTATTTAACCTTTCTATGCTTAATTTTCATTTGTAAAATGTTAAGAATAGTTTTAAGAATAGTTAAGTGCTTATAACAGTCCCTGGCAGAAAGTAAACATTATATAAGTGGTTTTAAAATGGAATAAATATTGACTGGTATTGATCCAGCTTACAGTTTGGTCAGATTAGGGCTGACATCTCTTCTAGAAATGGCAGAAGCCTCATTCTATCTGGATCAGGGCTTCTATGGATCTTGTCCTGGCCTCAATTCTTTGTCACATAACTATGAATGTCATGACAGGACATTATTCTCCTTTAGGGACATTATTTGGTCTCTGGAAGTCCTGTAGACAACAATGTTTCAGATGATGTGGAAAGACTTTGGGCTTTAGAGTCAACAGTACAGTGAATGAATTCTCTTATCAGTTTATGTAAAACTGCATACATTTCACAATCTCCAAAATCATATTTTAATCTTAGTTCATAAGTAAAATGATATAATAGTATATACATTCTAGGGCTATATTAAGCAATGGATGAAATAAAATTGCAAAGAATCCAGATGAGAGTCTGGTACTCAATAGGTGTTTAATAAATGTCACACTTTGTTATCTCTCTCACTTCTTCATCAATCTCATTTCCATCTGACTTTTAAAATATTCTACGATTTATATTTATCAATCAATTGAACGTAGATATAATGCCTTAATGTTTTAAGCTGATATGACAAATGCCACATACTGGTTGGCTAAAAAACAAGAAAATTGGCTTAGTTTTGGATTCAGTTTCAGAAGCCCAACATCAAAGTGTCAAGAGGACATGCTTCCTCTCAGAGTCTGTAGCCTTCTGGTGCTGGATATCAGCCAATTCTTGGGTTTCCTTGGCTTATAGATGGAATACACCAATTTCTGCCTCTGTTTTCATATGGGAATCTCTTCTTCCTCCTGCTTTTCCTAAATTCTGTCTTCTACTTTGGTGTCCAAATTCCTTCTTTTATAAGAACCTCAACACTTTGAATTAAAACCTGCCCTCATTCATTTTAGCTACATCTTAAATAATAGTGCCTTCTTCAAAGGTCCTATTTATAAATGGGGTCACACCCACAGCCCTAGTCTAAGGACTTGAAGATGCCTTTTCTGGGTGACATGATTCCTTCCTCAACAGTATCTTATGAGGCCATGAGAACATTCAGAATATTGAGAGTAAGCCCAATAAAATTATTGCACGATGGATGAGATTAACTCTCTGAAGAAGTCACCTTACAGGTTTAAATGTCTTCTAAGTCAAAATCCAATAAGAAAAACCACAAATTTTAATGACATTTTTGTGACAAATAAAGCAGCAGAATAATAATTGGGAATAAAACTATCATTTATTTAAAACAATGTAACAGATATTATGTAGGCCTTGTCTTGTTTAAACTTTATAATATTCATGAAATAAGTACTGCTATATCTGATTCAAAAGTAACTGAAGCTTGGAAAATTAAAATGTTTCCCAAGGTCACAAGCTAGTGAATGCCAGAGGTAAAATTTGAACCCATGTTGTTTGGCTCCAGACCCTACCTTTTAAAAACATTTTCATGTAGAGATGTCTAGGCAATAAATAAGTAACCATATAAATAATCAAGATAAATTCTTACAGTGAAAAGTGTTAAAAATGAATGAAACAAATGATGTGATAGACAGTGACTCAGAGGCAAGGGCCACTTTAAATTGGGTGTTCAAAGATGACCCAAGAGAGAATTTGTAGTGTTTATCTAATCATGTGCAGGGATGAGAGCGAAGAAGTTGAAAGGACAGGTGTAAAACCATTAGAGATATTTGTAGTCATGAGAAGGTGAATTTTATTTGACCTGGATGAACATCATTCTCCACACTCTTATATTCTGACTCAAAGTTCACCAACAATCTTAACTGTATTATTATAAGTTCAGCTCTACATTGAAATCAGGATGAAGATAAATAACACATTTCCTTCAGCAACATTCTTTTTCCTAAAAACTTTGTATAGCCATTGTGGTTGTCTCTCTCTTTGGTGAACTTTTTGATGCAGTTCAAAACACAGATCTACATTTTCCTTCTTCATGATGGACTACTTTTCTTTCAATCATGACAATTTTTTCCCCATGTAAAAGCCCTGTATTCATTTAGAGCAGCTTAGCTAAGATGATGGGTAGAAGGAAAGTTATCTGTTTAACCAAATTTACACCAAATTCTAATTAGCCTTTTCATGGTCTACAAGGTCCTGCACAATTGCTCCCCACCCACATACACATCTGTATGACTTCATCTGGCCCCACTCTTTCATGTTCACTGTGTTCCTTTCACAATGGCCTCATTCTGGCTTTTGGACATTTGTGCTGCTTCTTCTCCCTTACTGAAATGCTTCTCCTCTAGATCTTCACATTGCTGATGTGACCTTACTCAGCCTACATTTCAAATAAATTACCCAAAGTCACAAGCAGATGAATGTCTGAGGTGGGATATGAAACCATGCAGTTTGGCTCCAGAACCCAAATTTTCAAACACTTTCAAGTGGAGAGATATAGCTGAAAAATATGTCAACATATAAATAATTGAGATAAGTTCTGAGTGTAAAAACTGCTAAAAATATAGTGTTCTTTTAAAAGAGTATTTCCTTAACCACCCAGTGTAAAAATATCTTGTTTCCTTGAGTTACTCTCTATCACATTACGTTGTTACATTTTCTCTACATAATTTTTACAATCTGATTCACATGTTTATTGTGACCCTTTCAAGCAAATGGATTGTAAACTTCATGAATGCAGAGGCATTGTCTTTTTTAGTTGACTGCTCCATCACCAGAACCTACAGCAATTGTTTGTACAGAAAAAAAAAATGCTTAAAAAGTATTTCCTGAGTAAATGGTCATCATATCCATTTAACCATCTGAAGAGTAACTGCTTTTGTAAAAAGGACCCTTGTTAACTGAAATGCTTCTGAAATTGTTGACATTTCAACCCTGGTGTTAAATGAAATGGAAAACAGCTTATTTTAGAATATAAACTAGCGTTCTTAGTGAGGACTCAGAATCATCTCTAATTAGTTTAATTAGAATGGCTTTATTATATACAATTGAATACTTTTAAGACTGTTTAGAAGGGCTGGAGTCAGAGTCAGGATTGAGTGATGGGGGAACACGTGGGGAGGGGTGAACCTGGGACATGCCTCTATGGCATATGAATATATTTAAGTGGTCACGGGGTATTGTCTTGGTGGTGAAAACCCACACAATAAGTGAAAGAATATTGAATTCCCATCCTGGGAAGTCCTGCTACATTCTCTAATAGAATGGCAATATTCCCTTGAGTATAGGGGCAGTGCCTAGGAGGACAGACCATTACTCCAGGCCCTTTATATTGATGGTTGTACTTATGGAACCTTGTTCTTATGAAATTGACAATTAGCCTAGTAATACATGTTGCCTAAGAATTACTCCTGAAAGCATCCTTGTGGCTCAAATGGGGCCTCTCTCTAAGCCAAACTCAACATATAAACTCACTACCTTCCGAAACTAGCATGGGACATAACTGCCGGGGATGAGGCTCCCTGACATGGAGAGATTAGTACCAAGCTCCACCTAGCCATGCATTTGAAAAAGACCTTGACCAAAATGCAGAGATATTAAATACAGATGAGTTTTTATGGCTAAGATATTTCAAATTCAGTCAGTAGGTCATTCCAGATGTTATGCTTTTGCAAGTCTCAGGAGGATCTCATTGACTGCCACAGTATGCCTCAAAGAACAGGGCTCCTGAGGGCTCTTGAGACATATAGATACCATAAGCAGGGCAGACAATCTCAGGAATTCAACACCCTATGTGGGTCATACTTTGGTATATATGCTCTCCAATGTAACAGAGTTAGACTCATTTATAATTTCCCTACTAATGGCTTTTCTGCCCCTTTTATTTGGACCTATAATTAGCACTATACTTGTTAAATATATGTCCCAGAGACTTATATCTTCAATCTGTTCATATGCCAGTTGAGCCCTGAATCTCAGCAGAGATGTAACACTTACTCTCCACTTCATTGGACACGCCCAGGACAACTAACAAAAGGATGATGATGGACAATGTCCATCCCAAAAAACAGAGTATCTGTAACTGCAAACAAGACACTTCCATCCATCTGCCCCATGGGATCTAAGTCCCCTCTCAGTCAGAAACAGCGTGGGCATCACCATCTCAAAATCCTCAAGAATTAAGAATGAACAAACATAAGGGAGTAATTCAACTATGGACTAAAGTAGACATTATTATTCTAGAATAATATCATTGATATAAAGGCATTGGCCACCAGAGGTTCTGAGGGGAGGGAGAGGGAAAATAGGTGTAACATGGTACATTTTGGGACATTGGAATAGTACTGCATGGCATTGCAATGATGGATATAAGGCCATTATACATGTTGTCAAAACTTATAAAATTGTGTGGTGCAAAGTGTTAAGTGTAATTTAAACTATAGACCATTATTAGTAGCAATGCTTCAATATGTGTCCAACAGTTGTAACAAACGTACCACACTAATGAAAGATATTGTTAATGGGGAAAACTGTGGGAGGAGGAAGGGGTAGGATACATGGGAATCTCCCTATAGTTCTATGTAATATTTATGTAGTATAAAGCTTCTTTAAAAAAAAAAACCTTGGGAGGGGAAAGATTGAGCCACAGGGAACCACATTCAGAAGCCCACCTTACATGACTGTCCTGCTAAGTGAGCTGCTGCTGCTGACACCACAGCTGTGCTGCCATTGGCCAAACAGAAAAGCTGCTACCTTTCCCCTTGATTTCAGAAAGACCCTGGTTTCTGTTGAGCCCTCATCAGTACCCAGACTCATATCACTAATTTCCAACTCAAAGACTTGAACAGATGTACCTGGTTTGCACAATCCAAGTCATATGTCTGTACCCTAGCAGCAGAGCAGACTGGGAATTGTAGTTCCTTGGTTTTTATGTTTGGAAAATGGATTCACACATTAAGAAACTAACAAAATGGGTGGGAAGCCTTCAAAACAATTTTATTAACCATACAGCACTACTGTTCACTAGAGTCATGAGAACATATATAATTTACTCCATAGGTAGATTTTTTATTTCTACAGAACTGTTTTTTGCCCTACACATAAAGTAAAATGGCAGACATAAAGGACCTTAAGCAAGTTAGAGAGTAGGAAAATTATCATAGTTGATGCTATAGAGAGTAATAATCATATATTCATGTAATTTTTACATAATACCTGCTGTGCAAGGCGTTTTGCTTAACGCTAAATTAGAAAGACATGACTAGAATAGCCTTTAACCTTCTGGGACTAGAATAGTATAGCATATGATTTGTTAGCAATTCTCTGTTTGGTCAGATGCAAGCCTCTTCAATTACAAATTATTTTTCTAATTTTATTTACTGTTGCTTTAAAAGGATTTTAAATACAATCCAAATCCCTAAACAAGGTCTGCACTGCCCTCAGGATTTGTTTCTTATTCATCTCTTAAACTTCAGTTGTTTTATTTGGTCCCTTTCCTATTTACCCTCCAATATACTGATCTTTCAGTGTCTTAAATTTACTGAACTCTTTTCAAATTTATTCCCTCCACATGTAACACTACTTCCCATGGTAGTGATTCTCATCCTTTGAATCTCAGCTTAATATAATCTTTTTAAGCACCTTTCTCTGTCATCCTATAGAAATGTAAAATTTTTCCTTTTATTTTCTGTCATAGTACTCTGTTTTCTTTATGGAACTTATCACAAACTGTAAATACTTTTAAAAGTCATTCCCTTATTTATTATCTATTACAAGAATATAGGATCTATGCAGGCAGGATCTTTTAAAAAAATTCTGTTTTATTAAATATTGTATCCCTAGTTCATAGCAGGCTAGTAAAATAGGGAATCAATAGATGGATCTGGAACCTGACAAGAAGTCCGTGTGGACATTGATACACCCAAGATGGCTGCTGGAAGACCCTCATGAGAATCCCATCTGGAATGAGATTTCCTCCAGAAGCCAGGAGAAGCTCCAGATATTTTCCAGGGACCTTATCATTGGACCCTCCTGGAGTCTTGATAGGTGGGGTAATCAATTAAAAGAGCAAACAGCTGGAACTTCTCCCATGTCATTAGCAAAGGGACAGAATAATTAATGGTTTAAAAAGCAAGCACATATAGGTTTGATTAGAAGGGACTGATGGACCATGTGCAGGGAGGACTTATTTGAGTCCATCTCTGTCACTCTCAGGAGCACAGATTCCAAAGAAGAGCCCACTAATAAGGCATCAGTCTCTGGGAGCTAATCAAACTTATATGTGATGCTGGAGTTTTTAGGTGTACTTCCAGAGACTGGAGCCTCTGGCCTACCTATATGCCAGCTGTGCCTGGAATCTCGGTGGAGCTGCAACTCCTACTCCACAGCTCAATGGACTCATTCAAGTCACCTGGCGAGGAGACGACTATGGGCAACGGCCATCCCAGGGAATGGAGAGGGCCTGCAGCTGCAGGCAGGATAATCCCATCCACCGTATCCATGGGATATAAGCCCTCTTGGAGGTGGAGTGGACATCACCATCCCAAACTCCTCAGGATTGGGGGAGGAGCTATGGACTAGAGTGGACTTGGTGGTGTTCTGTTGTAGACATATTGTGATTCAAGCAATGGAAGAAATTGTAACAGTGAGGTGGAGCCGGTGGCCACTGGACGTTTTCGGGGCAGTGAGGGGAGGGGCAGTTGAAATACAGGGGCTTTTTTGGGACTTGGGGGTTGTCCTGAGTGGCGTTGCGGCGACAGATGTAGGCCATTTTCCATCAGCATATACCACGCAGAACTGTGTGGGAAAGAGGGTGGTCTATGATGTGAAATGTGGTCTATGCTTGGTGGCAAGGCTCCAGGATGTGTATATCCATTGCGGGTGATGTTCCACACTGATGAAGGATGTTGGTGTGGGATGTTGTGGGAGGTGTGGGAGGTGGGGAACATGGGAATCCCTGTAATTTCTGAGTAATAATTAGGTAATCTAAGCACCTTTAAAAATATGCATATATAAAATAACATTTTTGTAAGCAAATGCACATATATGCATCTGTATTTACATATCATCTTACAAATATTGGTATGTATTGTGAAAAATTTTGATTTTACCCACAATAAAAAAAAAAAAGAAGACAGAAAAAAAAAAAAGCAAGCACAAAGGCCTCTCTCTTGCATTCTGCAGCATGCTTTCACTGTGCCCTCCACATGGATCAACATGCAAGTAAAACCTGGGCATTTATAATCTATAATGGGAAATTGTAGTCTGTATATCAGCCTAATTTATCATTCTTCAGCCCGTTCATCCCTACCTGGGACCTTGATCTGTTACTTTCTCCCATTTCTCTTCCCTCCCCACATTAATAAATTACTGGCCTAACTAACCTGACCTACTCTTGAAATTCATTTCTTGTAGCTTATTCAAGAACCTAGACAAAATCTGGTAGCACTTGGAATTGTAACTTTTACTGCAAATAAACTCTTTTTATAAAAGCCAGCACATTTCTGGTACTTTGCATTGGCAGTACTTCGAGAAACTAAAACAGTTCTAACCACATTTAAGGACAAAATTAATTGAGGATTAAATAAAAATAAAGAAAAATATACTATAGTAAAATGGTAAAATAAGTGACAAATTCATCATATTGTAACAAATGAGTGGCTGATATATTATTCTTGATTGCTAATACTCATAATTTTCTGAGGCTATTTTTCTCTCCATGTTACATCATTGTACCTCCAATTAAATGACTGGTTTAGCAGTTTCTTTATATTTTGATATTCTTTAAAAATTGTGTAGAAAATACCAGAGAATATAATTAAGCAAAAATAGTCTTGGACATAATCCAATTGCAGAATTCAAAATTAAATGTTGTAGCTAGAAAAGATAAAAGGTCCAATGTTGTTTGCCCATATAGAAGAAAAAAAGATTATCCTTTAAAAAATTGTTTTAACCACTTCATGAGATGCTTTATTAAGCTTAAAACATGACATAAAAAAGTCACTATAATACCCATAAAATCTAAAACATGACTACTTTGTGCCATAACAAAACTCTGAAAACTCTCAAGTACCGCTAGTTTGACCAGCTCAATACAATTGAATTAGATGGATAAATTCTGAATTGATGCTTTTTCTTTATCAAAGATTTCAGAAAAGAAGTTACTTGGAAAGAATTTCCTCATAAATGTGCAATTCTATCATCTTAGGTAGATATAGAATTTGTTTGCTTTTTTAATATATTACCCTAACAAAGGAATTTTTTTTCTTTCTGTTTACATCCTGGAATTCCTTTCAAATAGATGCACAGTTCAAATGATAATTTTCTGGATTATTAAGAAGACCCTGTGAAGAAAATTGATAGACATAGTTATATGAAATCAAGTTTATTTCCAAGGAAAAATGCAGATTTTTTTCTTCTGTGGTCATGTTGAATTGGGAATGAATTTCTAGGTCCTTATGTGTAAATTAAAAAAGTCTCTTTCAGAGTGTGAACAAGGTTTCAAAAGGTAAGATTTTAACAGTTAACAGTGGAAACCAAGCTTTTGATTATGTTAATTTTCTTATTATGTAAGAATTTATGTCACTTGAACTTATAAGAATTGAAAAGTTGAAAGCACCGCTAGACACACAGGGGTTTTGAAGTCAAATGAAATGATATACCATCTAGTTCTTAAAAATATGTGACCATGAAAAAAGTAACTTACTATTCTGAACCTTAGAATTTCACTTATGAAAAGGGAATAATAATATTTATTACTGGAAGGATTAAAGGTATATATAATTTAATCATAGACATAATATTTGATACATAGTTTTGCATAACAATTTATAGGTGTTCTTACAAGGCTATAATTTCTTTTCATTAATTTTTTTGTCTATTTCAGTGGAACTAATGGAATGAAAGATTAGTTTTCTTAGCATGCTGTTCTACATTTCAGAGGGATAAAAAGTTATTATATATATACTGGTTTGCCAAAAATTAAGCTTTCAGGCATTTTATAAAAAAGGTAAGTTGATTTCCCACATTGTTCTGGACACTGCTACATATACTTTCATAGATTTTAGCTTATGAGATGCTCTCAAAAATTCAGTAACTTGCTATCTTAGTCTCATTTTACTAATGTGCAAAGTATGAGTCAGAGTAGTGACTAGCACTTATTTAAGTTCTCACCATTTGATTTAGACAAATATAATTATATTGTTTTTGAATATATTTTATCATGAGATTTTTCTGCATATATATTTCCTAAATGATGAGTGCTATACTCTGAGTAAAATGAAACAGATTCTACATGTATACTAATAATGTGGTTTATAAAAAAATCTGTAGAAAATGGCTTTTTGGGTTTCATGGATTTATTTAAGTCTATTGAGTGAGGAATGAAACATTTGTAAGCCAATGTAAAAGGCAACTTGCTAAATGGAGTCTTCCCCAATGAAAGTTCAGTTTCATTGACAAATAAGAGGAAGAAAAACTAGAAAGTTATTTATTAATCAGAATTAAGTGGCATGGTCATGAATAGATAAAAGAAATTCTCAAATGAAATCATTAGCCATCTTATGACCTCAAGAGATGTGTGTCCAACTAGAAAAATAGGAGTATAAAATTGCAAAAAATTGACTGTCAACCACCAAAATTTCTGTCCTCTGATGATGTGGCCCCTGAAGTGATCCTTGAGCTTAAATAAGTTAGTGGATGTGATGATTTGGTATCTAACTTATTTGAAAGCTTGACACAATATAGGCATTCTACAGAATTTGTCAATTGAATGAATAAATTAAAAATTAAACTTACAATATGCTTTCCCCTAACATTTATCATTATTTTATAAGTAAACTGCTTCTTAATTCTGAAATTAAGATATGTAAAAAGAATAGATTAAATTAAATAGATGGAAAAACATTTATATTTGAGTAACAGCATAAAGTTGGATTTGAAATAATTCAGAGACTTGTGAAAAATAAGTTTCTAGAGGTAGCCTGAAACCAAATCCACTAGAGTCTTGTAGATCAAGGTAGGAATATTGTACTTTATTTAATTTATTATAAAAATATACTGTAGGGTTTTTGAGCAGGGGAGTGGAATCATTTGAATCATATTTCAAAGGATCATTTGGCTGCTGCAGGAGAACAGATTGTTAAAAGGGAAGAATGAAAGCAGAGCTACCAGTCAGGAGGCTATTGCAGTGGATCAAAGGAGGTATCAGGGAGCTAGTGAACATGATCTGAATTGTGATATATTTTGAAGGTAGAGTCAGCAGGATTTGATAAAGGTATCAGTAAGTGATATTAGTGAAATACAAGGATGAGCTACTTAGTTTGAACAATAACAGGACAGTGATTTCATTTAATAAGAGGGGACTATCTAGGAAGAGATAGGGTTATGCATAAAATTAAAAATTTAGTTTTATAAATACCACTTTGACATGAAATTAGTAATATCCATTATGTCATTGCATGTATAATCTTGAAAATTAGAGGAGATATAGGGACTGTAGTCACAAAATTGGGATTCTTCAGCATTTTAGTCAGAAAAGCAGGTAGAGTTAAGCAAAGAAAATAATGAGGTTTCAGTGAGCTGGGATGAAAATCACGTCAGTGACCTTGGGTCTATAACTTTCCATTCATTTTTAGTTGTACCCACTTGAACATGTTGATTACTTTAAATGGGTATTCAAGTTTGCAATAGTGACTTTATACATAGTACAGCTTTTCATAAAATTCCCTTCTCATCCTCTCTTGTTCTAGCCAATTATTAATTCTTTAAACAAACCAAAAACAAGCTTCCTCTAGGAAGCCTTCCCTGATCCAATTTTTATTTAGATATTCCTACAATATGTACCCACATATCACAAAAAGATATTTATAATAGTACATTGCATTGTTCTGTATTTGTTGGATCATTTTATTATATATTAAATCACTGAAAGCAGAGAATTATGTTTTAATCAACTTTGTAATTATAATGTCCATGTTCGTTTTGACAAAAAGATATGCTTACACAGTTTTTAATTGAATGAATAAAAAGGAAAGATTATTCTTATAATCCATTTAAATTACATTCACTGTTTTATAGATAAACTCTTTCTAAAATCTGAAATCAATACTTATGAAAGAATATGGAACCAAGAAACAATGTGACTTATTTTGTCCTCCTGGGCCTCACACAGAATCCAAAAGAACAGAAAGTATTTTCTATTATCTTCTCAATTTCTACATTTTGACCATGGTGGGCAACTTACATTGTTATTCCTGTAACTGTCATTAAGTCCCTGGGGTCACCAATATACTTTTTTCTTGCTGGTTTATCATTTATGGATGTAATTTATGCCGCAGTCATTTCCCCAAAAATGATTTCAGGCTTGTTCTTTGGACGAAAGACCATATCCTTCCAAGCTTGTATGATCCAGCTCTTTTTGGAGCACTTCTTTGGTGGATCAGAGGTCTTTCTTCTGCTGGCCATGGCATATGACCGCTATGTGGCCACCTGTAAGCCCTTGCATTACCTGGTTATCAAGAGGCAATGGGTATGTGTTGTGCGGCTAATAGTCTCCCAGATTGGGGGTTTTCTGCACTCAGTCATTCAAATGATCTCTCTTCATGGGCTCGCATTCTGTGGTCCCAATGTTATTGATCATTTTCTCTGTGACATGTGCCCCTTATTGAAACTCGTCTGTACTGACACTTCTTTTGTTGGACTCCTAGTGGTGGCTAATGGAGGACTGATCTGCAGTACTGTGTTTCTGCTCTTACTCATCTCTTATGGTATCATTTTGCATTCCTTAAAGAACATTAGTCAAGAAGGCAGGAGGAAAGCCCTCTCCACCTGTGTTTCCCATATTACTGTGGTTGTCTTCTTCTTTGTTCCATGTATTTTCATGTGTGTAAGACCTGCTAGAAACTTCCCTATTGCCAAATCATTGAGCGTGTTTTATACAGTCGTAACCCCCATTCTAAACCCTTTGATATATACTCTGAGAAATTCATAGATGACAAATGCTATGAAGAAGCTCTGGAGAAGAATAGTCATATCAGGCAATAAATGAATGCATTGTCTTCCAAGAGGAGAATCATTTGGCTTTAGTAAACATCATCTTGGGACCCAGAAGTTACCTTAAATCTAATGCACCTTTTCTTTTCCTTCAAAGCAATTATTAAAATAAGAGATATGACTAGGCTATTGATGTGTTTCCATATTAAAATGTAAGCTCAATACTGTCTTCTTTGTCACTCCACCTAGAAAAACATTATGAATATATTGCAGGGAGTCAGAAATAATATGTAATGAATTATTGATTTTAATTTTCATAATTGCAATGATTTTAACTAATTCCTGCATTATCGTTCATGCTTTCTCAGTTACAAATTTGTTTCTAGTTAAATTCTTGTCATTTATGTCTATTCCTTTTATTATGCTATTTAAAATATTTGATGTGATATAGACTGGCTTCTTTATTTAATTTCAGTTGCATTACATATGATTTTTATGTATCTAATACTTATAGTTTTTAAAAATTGAAACTTCAGAAATAATAGATACTATACCTGGAATACGCACAAACCGGCATAAAGTGAGAAGTCAATCTTCTACCCATCCATAGCCAGAGTCTCACAGAGCTCCTACACAGAGGCAATCACTTTCCTCTGTTTCTTAAGATTTTCAAGTAATCTTAACAAATAGAATATTTATATATATATGTGCATTTTGTCTGAATGAATAAATTTTACTTTTAACTCATAAATATTTTCAAGCTATTTCCTTATTATCCCATGTGCATGTGTACCTAATTATTCTCACTTAGCATCATATTGCATAAAGACCTCAAAGAGATTTACTAAATTAAGGTTTTCAGTTCTTCATATTGTTTTCAATCTATCTGTGAGCAACAATTCTGCAATAAATATATCTTTTTGAAAATACACAAATATGAGTCCCACGAAATAGATTTTTCCATCAAATGTTACATGTACTTAAAATATGTATTTTAAAAGTGATTGCAAAATTGCCATTCTTGAGGTTGTACTAATCACAAACTTGCCAGTCTGTGAAATACTTCCTCGGTCCCATTCTCAACAACCAGCATTTGATATACATTTATGGTATTGACAATAGGATGAATTATTAAATTGGTTTTTATTTTGTATTTTTTAACTGAGATCCTTTAGATTAGATTACAGCACCTTCTCACATGTTTAAAATCATTTGTAATTTTTATCTGTGAATCGTCTGTTAATAACTTTTACCTATTTCCTTCATTGTCAATATGACTCACACTGATTTTTATGATATACTAAATAAATTATTCCTGGTTCTGTTATAAAAATTAATTACTATATTTCTGGATTATTTATTTTCAACTTTTTATGCTATGTAAAAATTCTTTGGTCATGTTGTTTTTTTAAATTTTTACCAAACAGGTTTATCAAAATTATATGTAGCTGTTATATCTTCCTTAGGAAGATTTTCCTTACTTCACTTTTATCAAACATTCTTCCACATTATTATTATTATTATTTTCTGGCTGTTTTATTTTTTAAATTTTTTTTCATCTTAGAATCTTAGTTTTTTAATTTTAAAAAAGATATTTAGATTGCATAAATCTTACATAAAAATATAGGGGATTCCCATGTGTCCTACACCTCACACTTTTCCCCACATTAACAACATCTTTCATTAGTGTGGTACATTCATTACAGTTCATGAAAACATTTTGGAGCATTGCCACTAAGCATGGATTAAAGTTTACATTGTAGTTAACACCCTTTCCTGCACAATTTTGTAGGTTATGGCAAGTATGTAATGGGTTGTATCTGTCATTGTAATGTCATTCAGAACAATTCCCAAGTCCTGAAAATGGCCCTATAATTCACCTGTTTTTCTATCTCCCTGCCCTCAGAACCTCCAGTGGCCACTGCCTCCACATCACTGATATTATTTCTTCCATGCCATAATCACAATAAGTCTATAGTAGAATATCAGTAAGTATACTTTAGTCCGTAGTTCATTCCCCAATACTGGAGGTTCTGGGATGGTGATGCCCACTCCACCTTTAATTGAGAGTGGGCTTTGATCACATGGGGCAGATGTATGGGACATTCTTGCTTGCAGTTGTACACTCTTTCGGTTCCTTGGGATGATGGTTGTCCATCATCATCTCTTTCTTAGTTGCCCTGGGTGAGTCCAATGAACAGGAGAATAGGTGTTTCAACTCTGTTGAGATTCAGGGCCCATCCAGCACATGGACAGCCCACAGATTTTAGTCTCTTGGATTTGCACCTATCAATCCTAGTACTAATTATAGGTTTAAATAGAAGGGTCAGAAGAACCATGTTTAAGGAAATCACAACTGAGTCCAACACTATCACATGGGGGAATATAAGTTCCAAAGAAGGGCCCACTGGCAAGGCACCAAACTCCTGAACTATCTGCCCTGAGTATAGTGTCTGGATGTTACCAGAGCCCTCAAAAGCCCCACTATTTAAGGTAGTATTTACTTTGGCAGTCAATGAGATCCTGCTGTAATATGCATAAATGTAACCTCTGGAATGACTTCCTGACTCATTTTGAAGTCTCTTAGCCGCATAAACTCATTTGTATTAACCTTTTTTCCCTTTTGGTCAAGAACTTTTTCCAGTTGCATTGCTAGTTGGTGCTTGGCAGTAATCCCCAGTAGTCATAGCCTAAGCTGGGGGGAAGGTAATGCATTTATAAACTGAGTTAGGCTTAGAGAGAGGCCACATTTGAGCAACAATGAGGTTTTCATAGTTACTTGAAACAACATTGAAGGCCTGACGTATAGCTCTGCCCTTCCCTATTAGGTACTGCCTATGTTCTCGAGAGATTCCCACCCCTCTATTTTAGAACATAGTAGGACTCCCTAGGATGGGATTCCAACACCTTCCCACTCATGATGTGGGTCTCCACCCACTGATACAACCCATTATGACAAGATGAACACTTACACAATCCCTGGAAGCCTGCCCCAATTGTACCCTGTCCCAAATATGCCCATATGAGCATTGGCTCACAACATTCTTCTGCCTTTCTAATTCTTGTAAACCTATCTCCCAGACTTTAGCTCTGTGAGTCTGTTCAATTTAATTAATTCATATCAGTGAGATCATGTAATATTTCTCCTTCAGTGCCAGGCTTGCTTCACTCAACATAACATCTTCAAGATTCATCCATGTTATCCCATGTGTTAATACTGCCTTTTTCTTACAGCTGAGTAATATTCCATTGTATGTTTGTATCACAATTTGTTTACCCATTCATCTGTTGATGGGCATTTGGGTTGATTCCACCTTTTGACAAAAGTGAATAATAATGACACTATGGACATTTGTGTGCATATATCTGGTCATTTCCTTGTTTCCAATTCTTCTGGGTATATACCCAGCAGTGAAATTGCTGAATCATATGGCAGTTCTATAGTTAGCTTTCTGAGGAATGACCAAACTGTCCTCCACAATAGCCTCACCATTCTACATTCCCACCAGCAGTGGATGAGGGTTCCCATTCCTCCACATTCTCTCCAACACTTGTAGTCTTCTGTTTTTTTAATAGTCACCAGTCTAATGAGTGTAAGGTAATATCTCACTTTAGTTTTGATTTGCATTTCCCTAATAGATAAGGATGTTGAACATCTTTTCATGTGGGTTTTAGCCATTTGTATTTCTTCTTTGAAGAAGTGTTTATTCAAATCGCTTGCTCATTTTTCAAATGGGTTGTTCGTCTTTTTATTTTTGAGGTGTAGGATTTCTTTATATATGCAGGCTATTAGGTCCCTATCAGATACATGGTTGCCAAATATTTTCTAACATTAAGATGGCTGCATTTTTATTTTCTTAAGAAACTACTTTGAGGTGCAAAGGTTTTTAATTTTGAGGAGGTCCCATTTATCTATTTTTTCTTTCATTGCTTGTGCTTTGAGTGTAAAGTTCATGAAGTCATTTTCTAAAGGAAGATCTTGTAGATGCTTCCCTGCATTATCTTCCAAGATCTTTTATTCATCTTGAGTTGATTTTTGCTTAATGTGTGAGATGCTGTTCCTCTCTTATTCTTTTATAGATGGATATCCAGTGTTCCAAGCACCATTTGATGAAGAGGCCATTCTCTTCCAGTTGAATGGGCTTGGTGACCTCGTCAAATATCAGTTGACTTTATATGTGAGGATCTATATCAGAATTTTTGATTTAGTTACATTGGTCAGTATGCCTATCCTTGTGGCAATACCATGCAGCTTTGACCACAGTAGCTTTGTAGAATATTTTAAAGTCAGGTAGTGCAATTCCTCTCATTTCATTTTTCTTTTTCAGTATGTCTTTGGCTATTTGGCACCTCTTGCCCCTCCAAATAAATTTCATAGTTAGCTTTTCCAGTTCAAAAAACTGTGGTGAATTTTATCGGGATTTCATTAAATCTGTAGATCAGTTTGTGTAGGATAGACATCTTAATGATATCTAGTCTTTTTATCCATGAACAGGAACTATTCTTCCATTTATTTAGGTCTTCATTGAGTTCCTTTAACAGTGTTCTGTAGTTCTCTGTGTATAAGTCATTTATATCTTATTTAAATTATTCCTAGGTATTCTTTTAGTTGATATTGTAAATAGGATTTTTTTTCTTGATTTCCTTCTCAGATTGCTCATTATTGATGTACAGAAATGCTACTTATTTTTGCACCTTAATCTTATAACCTGCCATGTTACCGATCTCGATTATAATCTCTAGAAGCTTTGATGTAGATTTCTCAGGTCTTTTGAAGTATAGGATCATATCATCTGCAATTAGTGAACTTTCAACCTCTTCTTTTTCAATTTGGATGCCTTTTATATCTTTTCTGTGCATAAGTGCTCGAGAATGTACTGCTAACACAGTGGTAAATATGAGTGGTGAAAGTTCGTATCCTTGTCTTGTTCCAGAACTTAGAGGGAAAGCTTTTAGGATTTCACCATTGAATATAATGTTAGCTGTGGGTTTTTCATATATACCCTTTATCATGTGGAGGAACTTTCCTTCTATTCCTATCTTTTGAAATGTTTTTATTAGGAAAGTGTGCTGTATTTTGTCAAATACTTTTTCAGCATCTATAAAGATGATCATGTGATATTTTTTCATTCAATCTGTTTATGTGGTGTATTATATTGATTGATTTTCTTATATTGCACCATCCTTGAATACCAAGGATAAAACTCACTTGGTCATGGTGTATAATTTGTTTGATGTGTTGTTGAATACAATTAGCAAGTATTTTGTTGAGAATTTTAGTATCTAGTATGATTAGAGAGATTGGTCTACAGTTTTCCTGTCTTCTGGCTTCAGTGTTCGAGCTTTCTGGAATGTTTGGTAGAATTCACCTGTGAAGTCATCTGGTCCTGGGCTCTTCTTAGTTGGGAGGTTTTTCTTTTTTCTTTTTTTTTAATAATTTTTTTTTTTTAATTTTTAACAGGTACTTAGATTACATAAATGTTACACAAAAAATATAGGAATTCCCATATGCCCCACTCCCCACAACCCCAACACCCTCCCACATAAACATCCTTCATTAGTGTGGCACATTCATTGCAATTGATAAATGCATCCTGGGGTTTTGCCATTAAGCATGGACCATAGCTCATGCTGTAGTCCACACTCTCCCCCACACAGTCCGGCATGCTATGTGATGATATAAAATGGCCTGTATCTGTCTTTGCAATGTCATTCAGGATGATGCCCAAGTCCCGAAAGGCCCCCATATTACAACTATTCTTTCCTGTCCCTGCCCCAGAGCCTCCAGTGGCCACTGTTGTAACTTTTTCCATTGCTAGAATCACAATATGTCTATAGTAGAATATCATTAAGTCCACTTTAGTCCATAATTCTTTCTCCAATCCTGGGGATTCTGGGGTGGTGACATCCACTCCACCTACAGCTGAGAGGGAGCTTATATCCCCTGGGCAAGATGGATGGGACTATCCTGTCTGCAGCTGCAGACTCTCTCCATTCCCTGGGACAGCTGTTGTCCATCATCATCTCCCCGCCAGTTGGCCTGGGTGAGTCCAATAAGCTGTAGTGTAGATTTTGCAACTCTGGTGAGGTTCCGGGCCCAGGTGGCACATGGACAGACAAAATTCTAGAATATCTGGTTGTATACCTACAAACTTCAGCACCAACTATAGGTTTAAATAGAAGGGGCAGATGAGCCATGTGCAGGGAAGACATAATTGAGTCTAACTCTGTCACTCTTAGGAACACAAACTCCAAAGTAGGGCCCACTGGCAAGGCACCAAACTCCAGAGGTATCTGCCCTGACCATAGAAACTGGGTGTCTCCAGATCCCTCAGGAGCCCCATTATTTGGGATAGTGTCTACTTTGCCAGTCTTTGAGATCTTGCTGAGATGTGTGCAAGCGTTACCTGTGGGATGCACTCCTGAATCAATTTGAAGTTTCTTAGACATATAGACTCATTTGTCTTTACCCTTTCCCCCTTTTCTTTGAGGTCTTTTCCATTTGCATTGCTACTTGGTGCTTGGAAGCAATCCTTCGGTGCCAGGGAGGCTCATCTGCAGGAGTCATGTCCCATGCTGGGGGGAAGGTAGTGCAATCATATGCTGAGCTTGGCTTAGAGAGAAGCCACATTTGAGCAACAAGGAGGCTCTCAGAAGGCAACCCTTAGGCACCCCATAACAGTAGGCTAATTTTCAATTTCTAGAGCAAAGGATCATAAGCATAGTCATCCGTATCAAGGGCCCATCAGTGGATCATCCTCCTTTACCAGTCACTGCCCCTGTACTTGGGGGACTGTTGTTGCTCCCTTAAAGAATGTGGCAGAGCCCTCCAGGATGGTAATTCAGTATTCTCTCGGTTATTGTGTGAGTCTCCACCCACTGTGACCATGCCTCATGAGCATTTGAACAATTTTATATACCTTTTATGTGTGCTCAGTTGAACTTCCTTCCATGCATCCCCCAGTCCTGACACCCTACACCAAAGATCCTCCCTACCCCAGTTGAAACCCTTCTGTGATTTAAAGCTTCTTCAAAGATGAAACCATTACAATAGCAAAATATAACTAATAGGAAAATGAAATAATAATGATGTTTAAATATGAGATAAAATACATAGAAATTTTAAAAAATAAAAAATAAAATAACATTAATAGATTGGGGTATTTAAAAAATGAAAAATATTTTTAAAAATTTTGGACATTTTGCCTTTCATCACTGCAATATCTGGTGTCCTGTCTGTACCATGGCACTTTTCCCACTCATTCCCCAGTGTCTCACTATGTTTCATTTTTTTTATCAAAGAAGTTTTAGCTCCCAGCAAAGTCACACACAGAATACAGGAGACTCTCATATACCCAATATCCTCCCCCTTTCCTCCCTCCCCCCCATAATAATACCTTTTTATATGTGGATGGTACCTTTGTTATAAATGATATACAAGTAGTGAAACATAGCTACTAAACATGGTCAATGGTTTACACTATGATTTACATTTTAGACTGTACATTTTAATAAATTTTGATATTTACCATGTCCTGTGTCCATCACTCTAAGATCATTCAGAACATTTCCACAGATCACTAAATACCCTCTGTTCGATCTATTCTATTCCTCCTTCCCCCTACCCCTCCTCACCCATGGTGACACCCTGGGTTGACTCATTGGATCATAAGATTCATAGTGACATGCAACAAGACGAGGTCTTGAACACTGGTTTGTCTTCCCCTATTAGGAACAGCCCATGATCTCAAGAAACATCTGGCTGTCTATTTCTAAACAAATCAGTCCTCTGAGGATGGGAGTCCAACTCCTTACCGCTCATTATGTGGGGATCCACCCACTGATGCAACACATTATGACTAAATGATGACTCACACACTACATAGAAACCTGCTCAAGGTGTGCCCTGTCCCGAATGCCTCCCCATCCAACACCCTAAACCAGTAACCCTTCCTTGTCCTATTGCCATAAGAGCATTCCCAACTTTGTACTTTCAGCCACATACCTGTAAATCCCCAGTGTTCACCTGGTCCCTCTCCCAGTCCTCTCCACAGTACCCTGGACCTTCTAACCAACAATTCCCAGTCTACCCAGCAGTCAACCCTGCACCCCCCAACCCAATAATATCGCTACCCTCCTGTCCTATCCCTTCAATACGTATCTATACTCTTTCACCGTACCATAGATTACGTCCATAAGGGTGATGGGCTCAGAAACTTCTCTTCTCTTTCTATTTCTTATAAACCTATCTTCCAGACAATAGCTCTCTAGGTCTGCTCAGTTTCCTTAATTCATGTCAGTGAGGTCATGTACTGTTTATTCTTCAATACCTGGCTTGCTTCACTCAATATAAGGTCCTCAAGATTCATCCATGTTATCCTGTGTGTTAGCATTTTATTCCTTATTACAGCTCAGTAATATTTCATTGTATGTATGTACCACATTTTGTTTATCCATTCTTCTGTTGAAGGGCACCTGGGTTGATTCCAACTTTTGGCAATAGTGAATAATGTTGCTATGAACATTGGTGTGCAAATATCTGTTCATGTCTTTGCTTTCAGTTCTTCTGGGGTTATAGCAAGCAATGGAATTGCTGGATCATATGGAAGTTCTATAGTTATTTTTTTTGATGAACTGCCAAACTGTCCTCCACAATGGCTAGACCATTCTACATTCCCACCAGCAGTGGATGAGGGTTCCCATTCCTCCACATCCTCTCCAACACACATAGTCCACTGGTTTTTTAATAGTCACCATTCTAATGGTTGTAAGATGATATCTCATTGTAGCTTTGATTTGCATTTCCCTAATAGCTAGTGATGTTGAGCATCTTTTCATGTGCTTTTTAGCCATTTGTATTTCTTCCTTGGAGAAGTTTCTTTTCAGGTCACTTAGCCATTTTTTAAATGGATTGTTTGTCTTTCTATTTTCAAGGTGTAAGATTTCTTTATATATGCAGGATATTAGGCTCTTATCAGATATATGGTTACCAAATATTTTCTCCCATTGTGTAGTCTGCCTTTTTACTTTCTTAATAATGTCCTTTGAGGTGCAAAAGTTTTTAATTTGAGGAGATCCCATTTATCTATCTATCTATATATATTTTTCTGCTCGTGCTTTAGGTGTGAAGTTCATGAAACCATTTCCTATCACAATGTCCTATATATGCTTCCCTATATTACCTTCCATGGTTCTTATATTTAGATCTCTGATCCATCATGAGTTGATTTTTTTTTATAAGGTGTGAGATGGTGTTCCTCTCTTATTCTTTTGGATATGGATATCCAGTTCTCCAAACACCATTTGTTGAAGGGGCCATTCTCTTCCAACTGAGTGGGCTTGGTGGCCTTGTTGAATATTAGATGACTGTATAAGTGAGATTCTATATCAGAAGTCTCAATTCAGTTCCATTCGTCAGTATGTCTATCCTTGTGCCAATACTGTGCAGTTTTAAAAACTGTAGCTTTGTAGTATGTTTTAAAATCAGGTAGTGTGATACTTCCAAATTCATTTTTCTTTTTCAATATGTTTTTGGCGATTCAGGGCCTCTTACCCTTCCAAATAAATTTTGTAGTTGATTTTTCCAATACATTTAAAAATGCTTTTTTGATTTTTATTGGGATTGCATTAAATTTGTAGATTAGTTTGGATAGGATAGATATCTTAATGATGTTTAGTGTTCCTATCCATGAACAGGGAATATTCTTCTATTTATTTAAGTCTTTATTGATTTGCTTTAACAGTGATGTATAGTTTTTTGTATAAAAGTCTTTTACATATTTAGTTAAATTTATTCCTAGGTATTTGATTCTTTTAGTTACTATTGTAAATGGTATTTTTTTCTTGATTTCCTCCTCAGATTGCTCATTATTGGTGTACAGAAATGCTACTGATTTTTGCACATTGATCTTATAGCCTGTGACTTTACTGAACTCATTTATAAGTTCTAGAAGCTTTGTTGTAGATTTCTCAGGGCTTTCTATGTATAGGATCTTGTCATCTTCTCAACTGCTTGAGCCACATCCACAACCTTCTATAATACATCTTGGTATCTGATAAGCCTAATAATGACTCATTTCTACTCTTTTTCTGAATTGAGCCTATTCTCATGTTTCAAATTTAATATAAATTTAAAATAAGCTAGTGTAGTCATAGTACAAAGTTCAGTTTATATTTTCAATTAGATTTTATTTAGGAAGATTAATTTAGGTATGATTTATATCTTTAGAGAATTAAGAATTCCTGTCCATTAAGAGAGATTTTCTTTGATTTAGCCAACTTTCCTTTATTCTCTTCAGTAGTACTTTACAATTTCTTCCTACCTTACTAATTTTTATGATTTACTGCTGCTGTTCTTCATCCATAACCACTAAAATGCCAGATAATATACTTGTTGTAAGAAGAATTGTCTCTTTAAGGTAATATATGACTCCAATCTTTGCTGAGCATGATTTTGAAGCTGAGATCATCCATCTCACACTGATGGTCTAATATCATTATGTAGCCATCTGCCATCTCCTGCTCTGCACAATTATCAGGTGATGACAAGTTTGTGGCCTCCTCTAAGGGTGGGCCTGGACTAGAGGCTTGGTCCATGCCAACATGAGAGCCTCTTCATAATATGTCTGCCCTTATGTGGCCCCAATATCATAGACCACTTCATTTGTGACTCAGACTCTTTGTGAAAACTAACCTCCAGGGCCACCAATACCTTTGGTCACTGTTGCTGCTAATATCAGGTTCGGTTATCTGTTAAACTTCCTGTTCTTGATGGTCTCTTAGCTGGTCCCCATATAAACATTTCAGATCTCACAGGGGAGTTTCAAAGCTCTGTCCACCTGTGTCTCTCACATCACTGTGGTCATCTTGTTATTTGTGCCCTGCATGTTTGTGTATCTGGGCCCACTTACCACCTTTCCCATGATAAAACTGTGGATATTTTTTGTATTGTCATAGCTCCCATGTTAAACTCCTTAATTTACAATCTCAGAAACACAGTTGTGAGGAGTGCTATGAGGTACTATAGGGCAAAAGTTTACTTTGGGAAATAATCACAACCATATAAAAGGACTTGATGCCTTTATTGTTAAGAGAAGAGAAGATAATTCCTCTGGTCAGTACCCAGTGAATACTACATGGCAAAATTACTTTGACAGTGGCATATAAGCTTTTTGAGGAAAGACCAAGGCAGGAAATTATTTATCTTTATAAAAATAGTCCATTTGGATTAATTTATTGCACTTTTATGTGACAACCTTTAATGTCAGAATCAATTAGAGTTCCTGTTAAAAATTATGATTCCCAAGTAACAGCCCTAAAGATTATATTTGGAGTGATTTATCTGCATTTTAAGCATATTTCACAGATGTTCCTGAAGTAGATGATCTTGGCACAGAATTTGAACAATAGTGCTATAGATTATTTTCACATCCTTAGCCTATTAAAAAGTAATCTTATTAAGGTCTTTCCTAGGAAGTGCCCTTCATAGAAGAAACTATGGAAACAATGAAACTTTCTAATCTTCATAAGTAATGCAATAAAAGCTCACTACATTTACAATTGTAAGACAAAAATAAAATATTCTGGGAAAGTAAAAAAAGATTTGGATTTTTATTCTCCTTCTTCTCTTTTGGTACTTTCCAATCTTCTGCCATATCTGGTCTAATTCTTTCTTTATATTTTTTCTGTCTCCAAAGGAAATGTCTATCATTTCTTCTTCATTTTCATTGTTAAATTAGCTGGTAATTCACACTGATAGCTTTGTTTTAACAATTTTGATATCTGGATGGCATGTTATGTATTATTTCTTACATGCATTTTTAAAAAAATGGGTAGTAAGATTTAGTATACTATAATATTTAAGATCATAGAATCTGCTTAAGTCTGTCCTGAGTTCAAATTTTAGTTTTGCCTTTTATAGTGTGGACTTTGGCAAAACACAATCTCTTTAAGTTTCAGGCTAAGAGAATGATACAGATATTACTTGGATCAAATCAAATTATCCTTGCACAGTCTTAATACACTAGCTGTTAAAATGTTAGTTATTATAAACATTCCTGATTACTGGAATCTCTGAAATGATAATAGATACCATTATAGCTAGTGTAAAATTTGTCTTAAAGTCATAATTTCTCTCTCCCTACTTTGAAAAATACTCTGAAATTTGACTGACTTTTTATGAATTCTTGGGGACTGGAATGGGCTCTTCCTCTGCCATTTCTGAGATTTTCTCCCCTGGTTTTCAGATCTCCATTGATCTTTTGCCTTCAACACCTTAGAGTTCATGTGATTTGGGCCCTGATTTTCTCCTAATAAATCCTGTTAAGGGTCATAGAAATATTTTACTATGAACCTGATATTAACAGGCAGACTCTCAGAATATGAAAATATTTGAAGGGTAATATTTGTTCAAAATGGTTAGAATTGTGCAATGGTTATAAGACTAGAGTCAGATTTCTCTGATTTGACCTGGGCAAGGGTTTTTGTTGTTGTTGTTGTGCATCTGTTAAATGGTAATGATAGTACCCATCTCAAATTTGTTTGGCAAATTAACTGGGCTAATGTATTTTAAGTGCTTATAACAGTGCCTGACACATAGATCATATTTGTATGTTTTTTTTTTCAAAAGGAAAAAATATTGACTGCTACTGACCCATTCTAGTTGGGAAAGATATAGGCTGATATCTCTTCTGGAAATATCAGGACTTCATCTTCTCTGAGTTGTACCTCTGTAGATGTTGCTCTGGTCCTTGTTTCCAGAGGTGAAAGGGATATATTTTTGTATAAACAACCCTATATAACAACTTTTTCTGTGAAATTCAACTAAGGACTTTATGAACCTTTAGGGATATTATACTGCTTCTGGAGATATTGTAGACAGCAGAGTTTCAGATAATGTGAAAGGATGCCTAGACTGGAATGAACAGTCTGTGATTGAATTTCATCTCACCAGTTCTCAACAATTGTCTTATTCCAATCCTAGTTTATATGTACAATGACATGATGGTACAAAATCCACAGGGCTATATTAAGCATTAGATGAACTAATGAGTGCAAATCATCCAGGCAAGTGCCTGGCATTCAGTAAGTGCCTAATAATTGTCACAAATTTATTGCCTCTTTCACTTCTCCATCAGCATTCCATTTCTGTCTAACTTTTTAGAAGTGCTATGACTTATTTATTATTCAATTAGAGATAAACATTACATTTGGAGGCTGGGATGGTTAGGCTAATGTGTCAATTGAGCCAGGTAATTGTGTCCAGGTGTTTGGTCAAGTGGACACTGGGCTAATTGTAATACAAAGGCATTTATGGAGTTTGGTCACCAGTGAGTTTACTGCATGGATGGCTGATTATATCTGCATCAATCAGGGAGATTGTCATCAGCAATGGGTGATGCTTTATCCAATCAGTTGAATGCCTTAAAAGGGGAAGTGATTTCAACATTCAGAGAGAATTTCCCAGCTCATCTTTAGACAGCCAACGTCTCCTGGAAACTCATCAAGGACCTTCATTGAACTTTCATCGAAGGCCCTGGTTTGCAGCCTGCCTGTGCAACCTGGACTTGTACATCCCCACGGTCATGTGAGAGACTCTTATAAAATCTCATATTATTGACAGATGTCTCCTGTTGATTCTGTTTCCCTAGAGAACCCTGACTTATATAGAGGCTATGAACAACTTTCAGAATTCTGAGAGCAAATCTTGTAAAATTAATGCAAAATGGATGAGATTAAAGTCTAAAAAATTCATCTTAAAATGTTAATGTTCCCTGTATCATAATGAACTTATGAAAGACCCCAAAATCTAGTGAAATTTTTATGACATTTAAGAAAAATTCAGCATGATAATTAATATTTGAAGTGAAAGATATTATTTATTTACTACTAATTGGAAAGCACTATAAAGTCATTGTCTTGTTTAATCCTCATAAGAGTTTTTGAAGTAAATGCTGTTATTTCTGTTTTGTAGAAGAATTATTTCAAGTATGGAAAATGTGAAAAACTTAACCAAGGTCTATTCTACTAGTGCACACTTGAGGTGGGATTTAAACTTAGTATTTTGGATTTAGAACCTGCATTCTTAAGGTCTATGTTATTTTTCATATTAATTGCATATATCTGAGTAAAGAACACTTTCTAGTTAAGAGAGGTAGGCATTAAATAAATAAACATATTAAAACAAAAACAGCATAGATTCCAAGTGAAAAGTGCTAAAAAAGTGGAATAAGTGATATGCTAGAAAGTGATTTGTAAGCAGGGGTTCTCTTTAGCGTGTGCAAAGAAGAGTCAAAAGTAAAATGCAGTGTTTATCTGCCCATGTTCAGGGATGAGAGACACCAAGCTGCAAAAACATGAATAAAACCATTAGACACATGTTTATGATTGAGAGGAGGGGAATTTTATTTGACCTGAATGAGTATCATTATCCACTCCCTTCTATTACAACTTGAAAATCTCTAAGCAACTTTAACCATATTCTTATTAATTCAGATCACATGAAACAGGATGAGGAATATAATACATGTACTGAAACAAACCATCTTCACTCAGCAGACTTTGTCCTTTCTGGTGGTTGTTCTTTTTGGTGGCATTTGGATTCTCCTTTGAAGCTAGGAACATTGCTCTCTACATTGTCTCTTCATGGTCTTCTTTTATTTTAATTTCCATCATTTTTTCCCATGTAAGAGCTCTTGCATTCACTTGAAGCAGCTGGAACAAAGTGATTTTTAGAAGGAAAGCTATCCACTTAGCTAAATTTACTCTAAATTATAACTAACCTTTTCATGGCCTATAAGGCTCTGCCTAATTTCTCTCCATTCAAAGAAAGATTTCCATGACCTCATCCAGTACTGTTCTATTCCTTGTTCACAGTGCTCCAGTTACAATAGACTTCTTCTTACCATCAGGCCTTTTTTCTAGTTCTTCTTTCTTCCTGAATTGTTCTTCCTACTCTAGATCTTCAAATTGTTGCCTTGCTATCATCACTCAGTCTACAGTTCAAATGCCCCATAGGTTGAGCAAATTTCCTTAAGCACTCATTCTAAAGCCATTCTTTATCTCCTTGAGTTACTCTCTATCATATCACCTGTTACATTTTCTCTACAGTATTTTTACAATCTGATTTTTCCAATTTATTTGCTTAATTTTCATTTCTCCCAACCAGAGTCTAAACTCCATGAAAATAATAGCAGGACCTTTTTTGTTCACTACTGCATCTGCAGCATCTAAACCAAGTTTGGAACAGAGTAAATTAAAAGCTTAATAAATACTTATTGGCCATCATCTCCACCTTACCTTTTTAAGAGTAATTGCATTTGTTAAAGGACCCATGTCAGCTGGAATATTTCTGAAGTTGATGGCATTCCAATCTTAGTGATACAGTAAAATGGAGAATTTTATGTTGGTTTGTTATAGCATCAAACTTCTTAGCTGAAGATACAAAATCATCTGTAATTAATTTAACTGGAAAGTATTTATTAAATGGAATTAAGTATCTTAACAATCTTTAGAAAGGCCACAGTCAGAGTCAAGGTTGAGCCACCAGGAGCCACATGCAGAAGCTCACTTGTACAGGACTAGCAAGCTAAGGGAGCTGCTGCCACTGCTGACACCAAACCCCGCTGCCACTGGCTGTCTTAGTCACGGTTCTCCAGGTAAACAGGCTGACAGGAAGAGATGGGAAAGCCCAAATGCCATAGGGCAGGCTGCAAGATGGGAAGGCTGATGAGGTTTTCAATGAATTCCTTTGAAAAACCTTGAGCTAGCCAGGAGAAACTGGCTGAACTAGAGATGAAAATTCTCCCTTCTGTCTGCAGAAATCAACTTTTCTCCTTTTATGGCCTTCAGGTGATTGGATGAGACTTCTTCTCTCATTTTGAAGGCAATCCCCTCAGTTGATTGTAAATGTAATCAGCCATAGATACAATCAACTTACTGAAGATTTAAATCCACAAATTCTCCTCACAGTAACTATCAGTCACGTATTTGTTTAATAAAATAAATGAACACAATAATCTAGCCAATTTAATATAAGAACCTAACCATCACAATCCACTTTTTGCCAGCTTGGCACCCATATACATCTCCTTAGACCATACTTATTCTCTAAATAAAAACAATAACAGAAACACATAGTTTCCTATGCTGCTCAAAGCAAATACAATGAAACAGGTGATGTTAAACAATGGAGATTTATTTGCTCATGGTTTTGAGTATAGGAAAATGTCCAAATTAAGGCATCATCAAGGTGATGCATTCTTCTGGAAGACCAGTTGTCAGTGATCCTTGGCTCCTCTCTCTGACACATGGCAAGGCACGTGGAGGCATCCACTGGTCTCTTCCTTCTCCTCCAGGTTTGTTGTTTTCAGCTTCTTACTTCCTTGGCTCTCTTTCTCTCTGAATTTCATTCTGTTTATAAAGGATTCCAGTAATAGAATTAAGGCCCTCCCTGACTTCATCAAAGGGTCTTATTCACAATGGATTCACACCCACAAGTAAGGATTAGAGTTAAGAACATGTTTTTCTGGGGTACATACAGCTTCAAACTACCACACTGGCATATTTTCAACTATATTACTCAGTTGTCCTGTGTACAACTAGAAACACATTAACTTTTTTTCCCAGAAGATGGTGCAAGTCCTAGTAAAATATTCACTCTGAAACTTGATATACTATAACCTAAATACTATGACATAAAGTTAATGAAATTTATGTTATATGATAAGGTTTAAGATAGGAAAGAAAACAAAAATATTTTTTAATGAATATATGCAAAAATATTCATAACAAAACAAAGAAATCTATTCATGACTATTTTAGTCCATGTTTCTGTAAGTGGACATATAGTCATAAGTTGTATTTATAACTACCTTATACTACTACCCATTCATTGCATGGTATTTGTTTTGGTAGTTAGGAAACTAAAACACTGGCCAAACAGGAAAGCTCTTCCCCCTCTCCCTGACCTTAGCACCTCCCTGCCTCAGTTGAGCCTTCACCAGCACCCAACCTGATATAAATAATTTCCAACACAAAGTTTTGAACATGTGTACCTGGCATGCAGAACCCAAGTCACATGTCTAAATCCTAGATGCAAGGATTTCTGGAAAATGTATGTTCTTGAATTTTATGTTTGGAAACTGTATTCAACACATGGGAAACTAATAAAACGTGCAGGGTGCATTCAAAAGATTTTGGGGGCAGCCACACACCACTGATTTTTACTATAATTTGAGCATGAGCACTCAGAATGCTTTTGTTTTATCCTATAGACATTTCTTTCTACAAAACTGAAGCATGCTTTCATCTTTGTTTGCCCTACATGTAGGATAAAAAGCAGATATAAAGGACCACAAGAAAATGAGAAAGCAGGTAAATTATTCCAGCTGATATCCCAGTTATGTTTATAATCATTTGAATTTTACTGAATAATTTCTATGATAGACATTGTGCTTAGTTCTGAAACATAAAATAATAGGATAATCTTATACCTTCTAACACTAGCACAGAAGCATATACGATTCGGTAGCAATTCTTAAGAAGCTCTTCTCCCTTAATTTTGAGAGGTTTGGTGAGGTGGAGGACTTCTTTAATTTAAAAATAAAGGCCCATGTAATGTTATTTATGCTTATTTTGAAAGAACTTAAATTAAAACCCAAATTTTTTACCTAGCACTGTAATGTATGCAGTAAAGTGCCTTGCATGTTTGCAAACTCTGCTTGTTCTATTCTCTCCCTTTACTATTTTCCCCCATTCACAGTGATCTTTCTGTGCCTTGATCTTTTCAAAGTCGGAACAGTACTTTTCATGGTAGCAACTTTTCATCCTTTGTATCTTAGCTTAAAGATCATCTTTTAAAAATGGCCTTCTCTACTTCATCCATTGCAGCATTCTCCCTCTTATTTTCTGTCACAGTTCCATAATAGCACTTATAAGAGATTGTAAGTGCTTTAAGTCACTCCCTTGTTCATTGCCTGGTTCTATTACAAGAATATAAGGTAAATACAGGCAGGTTATTTTTCCCAATTTTTTTTCTGTTTTGTTAACTATTGTACATCCAGCTCATAGCATAGTACCTGACACAATATAGGTGTTATAAAATTTTTGAAAATATAATCAATAATTGAACAAGGAATTAGCTTTTACATGTAAATTGGAGATAAATTTATAACATTAACAATATTTCAAGGCAGAATAAATTAAGTATTAAGTAAAAATAGAGTAAAGCTTACTATGGTAAATTGGGTAAATAAATGATGAATTCATTGTCATGGAACAAAGTGACTGTAATGATATATTATTTTGACTAACAATAATCCACAATGGTTCTGGAATTAGTTTTCTCTCTGTGTCACATTTTCTTGACCCTAATTATGCAATTGTTCTAGCAGCATCTTTACATACAGGTGTTCTTTTAAAATTTTGTCGAAAATCCAAGTAAACATAATTAAGCAATTAACAACTTTGGATACACTCCAATTGCAGGACTCAGAAATATTGGGGTTAAAGGAATAAAATGTTCGGTGATGCTTGCCCTATTAATGAGTAGATGTATTCTTTTAAGCACTTATATAACTATTACAGGAAATACTTAACTAGTCTTAAAGCAAAATGTTTAAAAGGCATTAAATGTTCTTTCAAATTCTCAAGTAGAGTTAGTTAGACCATATTGAATAGAATGAGATAGGCAAAAATTTGGAAGAGCAATTTTTTTAAATTACCTTAAAAAGAAGTTAGTAGATTTTTTTTTTCCTCATTAGGCGGTATCTTATGTAGATATGGTATTTTATTACATTGAGTGATATAATTGCCTATGAAACAGATACACAATTGTACAGTATTATTTCCACTATTAATGTGTAATCGTGTGAATATTTAATTCATAGGCAATTATGTCACTTGAAAAGTTGAAAAAACTTCCACTGGCAGTTACAAGTGTTTTGAAATCAATCAAACTTAGATTCCAATTCCAGTTCTGTCCCTTAATAATGTGTGGTTTGGAGAAAAATAACAAGATATTCTGAGATTTAGTTTGTTTAATTAAAATTAGAATAACAATACTTGTATTGCAAAGATAAATTGTGACACGATACATGTGATACATTAAATATAATCACATTAAATGTGTATAATATATGCATGCACATAGCATCAGGCGCACAGTCTTGCATAACAAATGATAGATGTTCTTAAAAAGTTAGTGTTTCCTTTCTTTTCATTAATTTTTTGTTGTTGTTGATTTTAAGAGGAATCAGTGGAATGTTTTCTCACCAGGTTCTTCTGCACTTCAGAGGAATATCAACTTATACATGCTGTTAGGTAGCAACTGAAGCTTCAGATATGCTATAACAAAACAAAGATTGATCATCTTTTTTTGTCCATACACTGTGCTATACATGCTTTCAAATATTTTAGCTCATTATTTATAAATAATCACACTCAGTAGCTAGCTATTATTAATCTTTTCTTACAGATATGCAAAATTATGACTCAGAGTTGTGACTATCATTTATTTAAGGTTTGGCAACTAGATTTGGAAAATATAATTGCAGTGGTCTAGGAAAATGTTTTATTATAACATATTATGTATATATATTTCCTAAATATGAGTGTGATAGACACTTTGAGTAAAATAAAATGAAAGTATCTGTTTTGCCTGCTTATTAATAATATGTCTTATGTAAGAAAAGTAAAATACAGCTTTTTAATTTTTATGACATAACCTAAAGCTATTAAGTTAGGAGAAAGACATATATAAGCAGATATAATAGTCAACTTGTTGAATGGGGACTTCCTCAAGGAAAGTTTAGTATTATTGCTAAATAAGAGGGAGAAAGATGAGAACATTGCTGATCAAGGTTTATATGTTACTTGTCATGAGAAGATTAAAGAAATTCTTAGATGTCCTCAGTCACCTCTTAACTTCAAGAAGAATACCTCCATCAGGAAAGCTAGGAGACTAATGTTGAAAAAGCGATTCCTCAGTCACTACCATCATTGCTATCCTCTGATTTTATGGGCCCCTGGAGTAAACCCTGAGCTTAAATGAGTTATTAGATCCTGTGTGATGACTGGTTCTGCCTTATTGGAAAAGTTTGACACAATTTAAGTATTCTATAATTATTTGTCCATTGAATGAATAAATAAAATACTTATAAATATTTTACAGGTAAACTGTTTCTGATCATTGAAATGAACATATATAAAAGAACAGTGGAACTAAGGAGATGGCAAAGAAATATGCATATTTGAGACACAGCAGAAAGTCTTAAGCAGAATGAGACTTGTAAGAGATGAATTTGGGGAGGTAACCTGGATAGAAATCTTCTGGGGTTTTGTAGGCCAAGTTACGTAGATAGGATGTGTAGGAATCCACTGTAGCAGTTTTGAAAAAGTGAGTGGCGTTACCTAAACCAGATTTAAAAAGAATCATTTGATCTGCTCCAGGAGAACGGATAGTTGAAAGCAGGAATAAAAGTGGAGAGACTGGCAGGAGGCTAATTGCAGTAAGCCAAGGAGATACCGGAGAGATAGTGAGGATAGTCAAAATTGTAGTATATTTTGAAGGTAGACTTCACAGAATGTTTTTGAAGATATGAATAAGTAATGTGAGATGAATAAAAATAGAGAAAATATTATAAGATATTTGTTCTGAAAAATAACACGGAAGATGATACCATTTAATGAGATGAGAGATAGTTTTGGTGTGGATTATTAAGAATTTAGTTTTATGAACACCAGTTGAATATTCAATCTATGATATTCATTAGGTAGTTGCATACATAGATTTGAAAATTAGGGAAGAGATAGGAGATGCTGATAAAAATTGTATAGTTTCAACATTTATAATTCAGCAAAAGAAGGAAATCCCATCCGAAGACCCAAAAAAGGAGGTTTCAGTGTGGTATGAAGGAAAGAGGTCAGTGAACTTGGGCCTGTAGTCTTCCTTTCATAATTTTTAAATCGACTTAAAATATGTAAATTAACCTATATGGGTACTTAAGTAGTGAACTTTGTGACTTTATAAATGGGGCACCTTCCCATCCTTTTTTTTTCTAGTCAATTCTCACTTTACCTTTTAAACTCAGTGAAAGTATTACTTACTCTGGGAAGCTTTCTTAACCCTAGGTTGGTTTATGATGCCAAACTATGCATCCTTAGTGTCATGTGAATATTTTTAAAATAACACTAATTTGATTGGTCTGTATTGTTCTCACCCCATAATTATAAATCCACACACTGAGGATAGGGAATATTGTTTTACTCAACTTGTTAACCACAATTCATATAAGTTTGCACAAATAGATGCTCCATAGACATTTTGACTCAATGAATAATTAAAAGATTAGGCTTATAACACACTAAAATTTTTGACTATTTGATAGGTAAACTGTCTCTAAATCTGAAGTCAGTATCTATAAAGCAATAGACGGAACAAAGGAACAATGTGACTTATGTTGTCCTCCTGGGCCTCACGTAGAATCAAAAGGAACAGAAATTACTTTCTCTTATCTTCTCACTATCCTATATTTTGACCAGGGTGGGCAACTTACTCATTGTCATGACTGTAACTGTCAGTAAGTCTCTGGGCTCACCTATGTACTTTTTTTTTGCTGGCTTATCATTTATGGATTTATTCCTCAATTATTTCCCCAAAATTGATTTTAGGCTTGTTCTTTGGACAACAGACCATATCCTTCCAAGCATCTATGATCCAACTCTTTTTGGAGCACTTCTTTGGTGGATCAGAGGTCTTTTTTCTGCTGGCCATGGCATATGACTGCTATGTGGCCACCTGTAAGCCCTTGCATTATCTGGTTATCATGAAGCAATGGGTGTGGGTTGTGCTCCTAATAGTGTCCTGGATTGGGGGTTTTCTGCACTCAGTCATTCAACTTGTCTCTTTTCATGGGTTCCCATTCTGTGGTCCCAATGTCATTAATCACTTTTTCTGTGACATGTTCTCCTTATTGAAACTCATTTGTTCTGACACCTATGTCATTAGCCTCTTAAGTGGCAATCAATGGAGGGCTGATCTGCAGTATTGTGTTTCTGCTCTTACTCATCTCTTCTGGTATCATTTTGCACTCTTTAAGGAACCATAGTCTGGAAGGAAAGAGGAAAGCCCTCTTCTCCTGTGGTTCACATATCACTGTGGTTGTCTTCTTCTTTGTTCCATGTATTTTCATGTATTCAAGATCTGCTAGAAACTTCCTTATTGACAAATCATTGAGGTGTTTTAAACAGTCATAAACCCCATTCTAAACCCTTTAAAATATACTCTGAGAAATTCAAAGATTACAAATGCTATGAAGAAGCTCTGGAGAAGAAAAGTCATATAAGTAGTAAATAAGTGTTTTATCCTTGATGAAGAGAAAAATTTGAATTTTATGAAATACCTCATTAGAACCCAGAAGTCACCTTAAATGTGATACCGTTTATTTTCTTTCAAAGCATTCATCATAATTATAATTAAGTAATTTCCTATTTATTTGGGCCTTTGATGACAATTTCCTTACTAAAAAGAAAGTTATGTAATGTCTAGTTTATCCCTCTACCTAGAAAATTGTAATGCATATATAATGGCTAGTCAATAATTAATATGTAACAATGAATGAGAATTTAATGAGTTATATAGTATTTAATTTCTGCATTATCTATATGAATTTTGCTCTCAGTCAGCTTTGTTTTTATTTAAATTCTTGTCAATGACATTCATTCTTTTTACTATACTAGTTAAAATATTTAATGCTATGCACACTGTTCTCTTTATTAAATTTCAGTTGCTTTACATACAGTTTTTTTAAATATGCAATGCATCTACTTTTTAAAATAAAACAATTGAAAGAATAATAACAAGAAATATTAGAAAGGAAAGCCATACAATATTAACAAAGTTAAAATCAAATCTTCTACCCATCTTTAACCAAATCTTCCAGTGCTCTTACTTAGGGACAGTCACTGACTTTATCTTTAAGATTCTTAAAGGATAATTTTTCGAAATAAAAGGATATTACTTTTATATATGTATATATGGCTCTGTGTATTAAAGTTTGCATTTTATTATTTAACATCTTCACGATCTATCTATATCAGTCTATATAGAACTAAATCCCTGCTATCTTTACACTGCAAAATATAAAAATATAAAAAAGAATTGTACTAAAATTAGTTTATCTCATTCTCCTCATGTTGACTCCAATCTTTTTCTATGACAGATAATTATACAATAACAATGTTTTTGTATATGTGTAAGAATGCATTTCTAGAATTGAAATTGTTGCATCAATTGGTATGTGTTTTAAATGTTGATGATCATACTTACTGTCAAAATGCATTCGATTGAGATTTTACCTAATACACTCCTGCCCACAATCTGTGAGAATATCTGTTTATTCATATTATCAACAACTTATGCTTGATAAACATTTATGGTGTTTGGAAACCTTTTAAAGTCAAAGATTGCATTTAATTTGTACAGTTTAATTGAAAAGTTTTCAATATCATTGAGCAGCTTTTAGCATTTTTGAAAATTATTGGTATTGATTTGTGAATTGTTTATTAAGGTATTTTACCTATTTTGTTTGTTTTGTTGATCATTTTCTTATTAATTTTTATGAGTTTATTATACACTGATTTTTTCCATTTTTTTGTTGTATATATAATTAATGTAATTCAGGCTTGTGATATAGTTTTTACCTGTTTTATGCTAGGCAGAAAAGTGTTGACTATGTAATTTTTTTATATTTACATATTAGACATCAATATTTTCTTTTTTTAATTTCTTATGTAAGTAGATTTCAATGAATTCAGTAAGAATTCATTCTTACTGAACTATTTCTCCATATTTTTCTACAATTTTTTTAGCATTTTTGTGTTTTTATTTTTAAATTTAAGTTTAGATTCATCTGGGCTTTATTTTGATATAAGGGTTTAAATCAGGATTGCATTGTAAATTTCTCTTGATGCCTATTTTTATAGCTGGATAATTATCTTTTATTCCCAGATCTAAAAATCTCAACTTTATTGTATTCCAAAGTATCACACATATTTGAATATATTCAGCATTATATTTTCTTCCATTGATCCCCTTATTCATGTGCTATTTAACACAGGATATAATTGGTTTTAATCTGCAATACATTTTGATGTATGGTAAGCATCATACTCCCTCAATACTATTTCATAATAGTATTTGTGCATATTTGTGTTTCTATTAAATTAAAAATATGCTAGACTAGTCACAAGCTAAGTTGAATGTGATTTTATTTAGGAAGATTAATTTAGGGAGTTTATATGTTTAGAGAATTAAGAATTCATGTCTACAAAAGGGATAGATCTTTTGATTTGGACAAATTTAGACTCTACTTTTTCTTCCTGTCTTATGTATCCCTTATAGACAGCTGTTGTTTTTCCATGCTAACTGAGACTCTGTGATAAAAACATCTCTTTCAGGGTGTGTATGACTTAAGTTTTTGCTAAGCATCATTTTGGTGTTGCTGAGATCATCCTGCTTGTGGTGATGACCCATGACCACTATGTGGCCATCTGCAAATCCCTGTACTACACAACCATCATGAGCTCACAGGCTTGTGGCGCCCACATAGGAGCTTCCTGGGCTAGAGGCTTTGACCCTGCAACCATTTGGATCCTCTTCACAATGAGGCTGCCCTTCAGTGGCTTCAATGCCCTACATAACTCCATGTGTGACTTGATCTCTTTGTTGAAACTTCTCTGCATGTGTACCTGCACTCTTGGTCTCTTTGTGGCTGCCATCGGTGTGTTCATCTACCTACCAAAACTCTTCCACTTGATGGTCTCCTGTATGATCTTCTTGTACATTCTGAAATCTCACCCTTTAGAGGAGAGGTGCAAAGCCCTGTCCAACTTTATTTCTCATGTATCTGTGGATATCTTATTATTCATGCCCTGCATATTTGTGTATCTGTGTGTAGTGTCCACATTCTCCATTGATAAAGTGGTGGCCAAGTTTTATACCATGAAAACTCCCATTTTAAACACTTTGATCTACACTCTCAGAAATGTAAGATGAAAATGCTATGAAGTTGCTGTGTGGTTAAAAGATGATTTGCCTGAGAAATAAATCACAAGCATATAAAATGAGTTTATCTTTTTATCAGTAAGAGAAAAGAAGGTAATTTCTATGTACACTGAGTATTTTCTGTCAAAGACTATGTGTGTGGCATATAGACACTTTAAGAAAAGGCCCAGGCAGTAAATTACTTAACAGTATAAAAATATCCAATTTTGATTAATTTGCTGACCATTTGGTTGTCAATCTTTAATGTACTTTCAGAATAAGGTGCTTAATCGTTTTAACATACAGATTTCAAGGAAACAGCTTTATAGAGTCTAACTAATTAGGACAATGCTTGGATTGATGTTTCTACATTTTAAACAAATTATCCAGATGTTTCTGAAGCAGGTGATGTTTTCACACACTTTGAGCAATAGTGTTATTGATTATGTTTAGAGTCAGCCTATTAATTGATTCACATGATTAAGGCATCTCCTAGGCAGTATCTTTTATAACAGAATCTATGAGAAGAAAGAAACTCTCAATACTTCATGTATGATGCAATGTAAGCTCAAACTTTGCAATTATAAAACAAAAATAAAATATTCTAAGCAATAGAAATGTTTTGAATTTTTTATTTTCTATCTTTTCTTTCTAGATTTTCTTTTCTTCTCCCACATCTGTTCTTATTCTCTCTTTTTCTATTTCCAAAGGAAAGGTCTACCATTCATCCCTGCCATTATTTGGACTAAAACTCATTTTTACTGTTATGTTAAATAGTCATTCACATTGACAGTCTTGTTTCACAGTTTTTGTTGGGTGAAGGAGATTTTATGTATCATATCTTATATATAAATTATGGGGAAGTGGGTGACCAGGCTTTGCATACTATAATGGTTATGAGCAAAGTATGTGCTTCAGACAGTCCTGAGTTTAAATCTTACTTTTGCCATTTATAGTGTGAATTTTGGCAAAATATGATCTCTTTAAGTTTCATTTAAAGGGGATGATAGAGATATTATCAAGATCAAAGCAGATAATCCTTGTAAAGCTCTTAATACCAATAAATATTTTGTCATTATAAACATCCTTTATTATTGGAATCTCTGAGATTATAATAGACTGCTCAATTTATCCTGAATGTTAGTATTGTTTTTTTGTTTGTTTGTTTGTTTAACAGTAAAAGAATGGTCTTTACTGAGAAGAAGAATACTCTGAAATTTGACTGGCTTTCTAGGAGCTCTTGGGACTGGAATGGGCCCCTCCTCCTCAGCCATCCCTGAACCTTTCTTCTCCTCTGGTTTTCTGATCTTATTGGTCCTGTGTTTCTAAGGTCTTGGAGCTGCTCTAATTGTTTCTCTGATTTTCTCCTGACAATTCCACTTGGAAGGCTCAAAGAGGTCAACACAGCAGGCAACCAGAATATGAGCAGAATTAAAATAAATATTGACATATATTCAGAGAAAGTAGTATGGTGTAGTGGTTAAGAGCAGACACCGGAATAAGTTTCTGACTTTCAAAAATTGAGCTTAAAGCCTTATAAAACTAGCTTTGACGTTTCAAACTTTGAATAATTGGTATGTTTTAAAACTTAAAGAGGAAGCAGATATGGCTCAAGTGGTTGAGCACCTGCTTCCCTTATGAGATCGGTCCTGGGTTCCGTTCCTGATGCCTCCTAAAAAAAACAAACAAACAACAAACTAACTGAGGGGAACTCATGTGGCTCAGTGGTTAGTGGTTGAGTGCAGGCTTCCCATATATGAGAGGCCAGGACCCCTGGTAGCTAAGAAACAAAAACAAGCAAACCAACAATCAAAAAACTTAAAGAGCTGTAAGTATTCTTTTCATGTAAAAAAGATTCTGAGATATTAAAACTTCAAATGACTTTATGTTGATGGCATTAATTTCTTCTATCAAGACTTGAGCATCTTTCAAAATACTTTGAGATATTAATAGGTGTTCCATTAAGAAAAGAGGTCTGTAGTTAAAAACAAAACAAAACAAAACCTCTGGAAACACTATTAACTTTATCACTGTTTTGAAGATCCCTGGCCAATGTTATTAAAAACTTTGGGAATTTTTGTAATAAAGAAATATTTCACTTTACTTTTTTTCTTTAATTGAAAAAATTTGGCTGTGAATGAGACCGGGGAAAATGATTTTTTTGATCTGTAAAATCGTAATGATAGTACCTCCCTAATAGTTGTTAAGCCAATTAAATGGTTTAATATATTTTAAGTGAATTTAACTTTCCTACCACTTAGAAAGCATGATATCAATGTATTTTGAAAGAACAGTATTGACTTGCACTGATTCAACTTTTAGTTAAGGCAGACCTGGACTTTGATCTCCTAAAAACAGCAGGAGACTTGTTATCTTGGAGTTAGAAATTCTGTAGATCTTGTCCTGCCCACTTTCTCTTTAGTTGGAAAAGATACCTTCTTGCATGACCAATTCTTTGTGATGTCCCATTTTCCTTGAACTTCAGGCAAGAACACTATGAACTTTTGTGCATTATTCAGCCTTTAGAAGTCCTGATGTCTGCAGAGTTTTCAATGATATGGAAAGATTTGGGCTCTGCAGTCAACAGAACTAGGATTAAATTCCATCTCATTCATTTATGTAACGCTGTATGCATTTCACAATCATTCAAGAGTCATTTTAATCTTAGTTCATGAGTAAAATAACATAGTAATATCTATTTTATAATAATTTCAATCATTAGATGACATATATTTACAAAGCATGAAAGACAGTGCCTGACACTCTTAATAAATTTCACCCTGTTTGTTGTCTGTCTCATTTCCAAGTCAGTGTCTCATTTATATCTGACTTTTAAAAAGCTGATTCATATTCATTATTCAGTTGTTTAAAGATCTTATATTAGGAGACCATGAGAAACTTTCAGAATTCTGAGAGCTAACTGAGTAAAATTAATGAAAGATGGATGGTAGTAACTCTGTGAAGGATTCACTTTAAAAGTCTGAATGTCTCACAGACCAAAATCAGGCTAAGGAAGATCTCAAAATTTAATGATTTTTCTTTGCCAAATAAGAAAGCTGTACAAGAAAATGAATACTTTTAGTGAAATCTATTATTTACAACTATGTGGCAGGCACTATGAAGGCATTGTCTTATTTTATCTTGTAAGTGTCTTTGAAGTAGATCCTACTTCTGTTTTCTAGAAAATTAATTGAAACCTGGAAAATGTATCCCATCAAGTGCATGAGATGTGATTTAAACCCATGTAGTTTGACATCAGAGTTGTCCTTCTTAAACACTAATGTAAATATTTTATAATAGCATATACATGAATAAAGAAATACTTTTTTGGAGACAGGTAGGCAATAAATAGGTGAATATGTTAAAAATAACTTAAACAAAAAAGAGCTAAAAAGTGAAAAATGTGATGTAACACTGACTCAGGGCATTAGGAGTCCACTCCAGACTTGATGTCACAGAGAACCAAAAGCAAGAATGTGCATTGTTTAACCATGTCCAGGGATGAAAGATGATGAGCGGAAAGGACAGGAGTGAAATTATTAGAGGTAGTTATATAGAAGAGGAATTTTATTTGATCTGGATGAGTATCATTATCCATTCTCCTCTATTCTAACTTGAACATCACTTAGTAACTTTATCCATATTATTATTATTCAGCTCACATAAAATCAGGATTAAGAGAAATAAAACACAACCATCTTCACTATGAAGACTTTGCATGTCTTTCTGTCATCATAACTCAGTGTGCAGTTCAAATGCCACCTCCTTATAGAGGACATGAATCCTGTCATTTGTTTATACTTTTTATTGTACTAATTACTAATACACTAGTCTATGGCCATACTACCATGAACGTGCCTGATCTCATCTGATCTCAGAAGCTAACAGGGTCAGGCCTGGTGAGTACTTGGATGGGAGACTAATACAATAGTTACTAGTGTACTATGCTACTAATATTTAATACTATCTAGACTGCCCTATTCTTTCAATTTTGGTTGCATTATATATGTTATTTTTGTGTAATCCTTCTACTTTTTAAAAATAAAATAATTAGTATATAATAATATTATATAGTACAAAGAAGGCCATATAAATGGTTTTAAGCAAAAAATAAATCTGCCCATCCTTCACCAGAATTTCCCAGTATTCCTTCCCAGAGGCAAACACTGTTTTCTGTAACTTAAGATTTTTCAAACATCTTTGCAACTACAAGCATATTTACATAATGCATATGCATATGTGCTTATGTCATTAGTGTGTGTTACCATTTGCATTTTACTACTCAGTATCTTGATGTATTTTTCATACCAGTTCATAAAGATGTAACACATTCTAAGTTTCCTTCATTATGTATGACTTAGTTTCCTAATTGCCATCACTAATACCATAAAAATGGACTGACTTAAGATAGATTCAGGTTTCAGATGTTTGAGATTATTTTATGTATCCTGAAAAGAAAAAGATTATGTTTTAAAATTAATATATTCCTGTGGGGGTGATACCTTTTGATTGCATTAAATTTGGTTGCGGGAACTTTGGTTAGATTACTTGATAAGATTGCTTTTGGGCTTTTGATTGGACTATGTAAGTGGGGTGTTATTCATGTTAAGTCTATGCCTTCTTGCTGTGTCTGATAAAAATGGAGAGATACATAATGAAACACAGAGTAAAAGGAAGCTGCCATATTTGATCCTGCTTTGGGAGGAAGGACTAGAAGATCCCTCAAGCATGAAGCTCCCAAGGGTCTGGGCTCATGGAGAAGCTCAAGATGAGACAAGTCCTATGCTTGATAGCTGATGACTGAAATCTGGGAGCTGGTCTCTGAGAGATGGTAGATTCTGGAGGGGAATGCAGAGACCTTGGCAGAGACTGGTGGCAAATTTCACCACTTGGCAGTTGATTTTTGTGAGAAAGCATCTCTTACGGTTCTTGGGTTTGGGTTTTTAATAGCCTGGGAACTGTAAGCTTTTACCCCAAATAAATCCCTTTTAAAAAATCCAACCCATTTCTGGTACTTTGCATCAGCAGTCCTTTGGCAAACTAAAACAGAAGGCTAGAAGGCTTGCATATTCTAGGAATCACTATCTCTGGCTGGCCAGCAAATCCTTGGGGTTCTTTGGCTTTTCCCTGTCAGTTACAGGGCAATGTCCTCTCATTTCTCTCCTGGCTTCTGCTGACTTCCAGCTCCCTGGTCCTCCAACAGGCTTTGCCTTCATAAAGCCTCCAGTAATAAGGTTAAGACCCAACGTCAATCAGTTGGGCCACACTCTGACTAAAAATAGCATCTTTGATAGGTTCTACTTACAGTGGGTTCACACCCATAGGAATGGATTAAAATTGAATACATGACTTTTTCTGACCCTACTGCATTATACTCCATCAAAAAGGTGTACTAAAATTAGTACATCAAGCCCTCTTCACGTTGTGTCCAATCTTTGTCTATGACAAATAATTTTGCAATAAATATCTGTCCTTTTGACTATCTGCAATTGTGGGTTTGTCTGATGATTCCTCATGTTTACATTGAGGTTATGCGTTTTTGGAAGGGATATCATACAAATGAAATGTCATTAAATTTCTTCTTAGAGTGTGTATAGTTTGTTAAAGGCTGCCAAAGCAATATACCAGAAATGGGCTGGTTTTCACAATAGGGATTTATTAATATATAAGCTTATAACTCTGAGGCCTTGAAATTATCCAAATCAAGACTTCATCAGGAGATGATTTCTCCCTGAGCTGCAGTTTTGGGCAATCAGAAACATGGCAATGTTTGCTTGTATCTCTCTTCTTCTCTCGGCCTTGTTGCTTTCAACTTCTGGCTTCAGTGGCTTCCTCTTACCTTCTGTGTTTCACTGAGTTCAACTTCTGCCTCCTGGGCCCTGATCTATTGATTCTGGGAGTTTCTCTCTGTTTTTGCACCTTGGCCAATTTCAGTTTATAAAGCACTGCAGTGAGAGGAGGCAAGATGGCGTCAGTTTAGGAGGGCACTTACTGACTAGCTCTCTGAGGATTGCCAATTGTGGACAGGGTCCTGCCCTGTGCTGTGGGCTCATGGAGGGAGAAGCTTGGGACATCTAGCAACAGGCAGATAGATGGCATGGAGTGATCGGTAGAGATTCGTGAGTTTTAAGCCTGCCTGTGGTGGTTAACACAGATGGCTGAGCCCCACCCACAGGGAAAAAGGCTGGTTTGAGCCGTGAATCCTGCACCTGTGACTCCCACTCCCGGTGTGAAGGAGCATTCTCCGAGAGAGGGAGGGTTCTGACAGAAGGTGGAGGGGGGTTTAACTTCTGTGGATTTGGCTGCCAGGACCCCCTCATAGCTTTGGGGAGCAGATAAGCCAGTTTGAAGCAGTGCCAGGCTGAGGGGAGAGGTGAATCTGATGAGGAAACCTGATTTACCCAGCAGCCCACTGACACTGAGGGTTGGCTCCAGAGGGGGCGGAGTCAGCCAATTTTATCGCTTTGCCCTGGCAAGCATCAGAGCTTCAGCTCCCCTGGGGAGGCCAGGAAGTGGGAAGTGCTTGATTAGTTTCCAGCAGCCTATTTAGGGTACCCTCGGTGAAGGGGGGCGTCTAGCAGAGGACTTCTTTTGGGTCCCTTATATTGCCAAAATAAAAAAGACAGTCACTTTAAAAAATGAATTCTTTTTAATTTAGTTTAATACCTAAAATCTGCCTCAAAACCTGCAGATAGAACACTGCAGGGAAATTGATTGATAAACACAAGCAGGCTGAGAGGATCCACAAGGACCCTGGAAGGAACACTTCCTCCTTAGCTTTGTTTGACTGCTTACTTGTGTGGTTGTTTAGTTTTTCTCTGTTTATTTGTTGTCTCTTGCTTTTCTTTCCTCTTTCCTCTCCCCTTTCTTTTTTCCTTCATTTTTTTTAATTAGGTGCTGCTAGCTTGCCTCTTCTTTGCTGTGCTTCTTCTTCAGTGATTTACCATTCTCTGTCTATATTGGTTTTGTATCCCAAGCTATCTCTTATCCTTCCTTCATCTTTCTGCCTTCTGCTTTCTGTTGTGGTTCTTAGACACCACGTTTTTTCATTTGCCCACAACTAAAGGGTGTCAATTTCTATTATATCTATTTTGTTTTCTTCATTTTTTAAAAATTAATATTAGCTTTTTCCTTTTAGCCTTTTCTTAACTCTTTCTCTCTCTCCTCATCATTCTAGCCTTCTAAATCATTATATATATATTCCTCTATTTGGTTTCCCAGTCCATTGTAGGTACTGCACTTTTTTTCCTATTACTCTACACTGCCTACACGAGTTAAATATTCATTTCACTAAGTCTTATTTGGCCTTTCTTCTAAATTTTATCAATATTACTATTATCCTTCTTCCTTTCTCACATCTTTCGATTCCTCTGTCACTAATCTTTTGCCTTCAAGGTAACATAGAAAGAAGCAAGGAAATAAAATAAGAAGAAAAAATGTCAAAGAGAAAACTTAACACACACACAGAATCACCAGCTAAATAAAACTCTAGAGGAGAGAGAGAAGCTGATCAACTGAATAAATCCATCAAGATAAAATGATGACTAGAGGGAAACAAAAAATTACAAACCACATTGAGAAACAGGAAGACATGGACCAGTCCAATGAACAAACTAAAAACCAGGAATATATGCAGAGCATTGAACAACTAATCAAAGTTTTCCAAACAAATATCATGAACCAACTTAATGAAGTAAAGGAAGAGATTAATGATATAAAGAAGACACTGGGAGAACATACTGAAGAAATTGTACACATACACAAAAAGATAACAGATATGATGGTGATCAATGGCACAAACCAAGAAATCAAAAAGACTCTGGATTCACATAACAGCAGATTTGAACAGGCAGAAGAAAGAATTAGTGATGTGGAAGACAATACATCTGAAATCAAGCAGATAGTAGAACAGATAGACAAAAAAATAGAAAAAAACCAGCAGGGACTCAGGGATTTAACTGAAACTACAAAATGCACAAACATATGCATTATGGGCATCCCAGAAGGGGAAGAGAAGAGAAAGGGAACAGAAGGAGTGTTGAAGGAAATAATGGCTGAAAACTTCCCAACCCTATTGAGAGAGATGGATGTGCAGATCCAGGAAGCAAAGTGCACCCCAAACAGTATAAATCTCAACAGGACAACTCCAAGACATATACTTGTCAAAATGTCCAATGCTCAAGACAAAGAGAAAATACTCAAGGTAACAAGAGAAAAGAGAACCATCACATACAAAGAAAGCACAATAAGATTAAGTGCTGATTTCTCATCTGACACCATGGAGGCAAGAAGACAGTGGTATCACATAGTCAAGGTACTAAAAGAAAAAAACTTCCAGCCACAAATTCTCTATCCAGCAAAACTGGCATTCAAAAATGATGGAGAGTTCAAAATATTCACAGATAAACAGAAATTAAGAAAATATGTCAA